>ML385990.1:0-23874 GCA_005239525.1 Nicotiana knightiana
TTTATAATAAGGGTTTCACAATTTAGATCAAAATCCCTCACAACATTTTACGTCTCAACCAATGTAAACGGAAAGTTGTACGATTAAGAAACTTCACCAATTATTACCACACAGCGAAACCAACCGTATGAAACACTAACAACCAGCTCAACCATTAATGTACCACAATGAAGCCAAGGAAAAATTAATACTTTCAAATAGGTGAAACAATATATAACAAAATAATTAGATAGAAAACAAGTAGACATGGAAGCATCAAAAATCATGAAACAGTTAAGACAGGAATATAATAAATTGAAAACGGGGAAAGGAACATGCTAAACAGATAATTTGGTGGCATATGGGTACTCGTCACCTCACCTATACACCACACACATATAACTTCACATAGCATTTAAGTCGGGTATTCTTAATCCTTCGGGTCAAAGTTAAACCAAACACTTACCTCAATCTCGCAGGCCACTCACTACTCAATTATAGCTTTTCCTTTTCAGTTCACCTCCAATCCACTCATATCTAATCATAATTAGTTCAATATCATAAATTAGTGCTAAAGGGACTAACTTTAATGCAAAATTATGGTCTTCCTAAGTTTTCGTAAAAAAAGTAAAAAACCGACCCGGGGCCCTCTTGGTCCAAACTCGGGGTTCGGACAAAATTTTTTTTACCCATTCACCCCTGAGCCTGAATATGTAGTTAGTTCCGAATCCAACCCCAATTCGAGTGTCTAAATTATAATTTTACAAAATTCCCTAATTCTACCCAAACCCCCAATTTCTACCATGAAAACCCTTGATTTTTTATTGAAAAGTGATGAAAAAGAACGGGTAATCGAAAGAAAATAGTTTAGAATCGTTTACCAACACTTTGGGGAAGAACTTGTATATTGAAAATCGCCTCTAGGTCTTCTTGGTTTTGAAAATATGAAATAATGGCTTATTCCCGTGTTACTGTTCTGTTTTTAATCGCTGGGGAGGCCTTCATCGCGTTCGCGATGGGCCTGTCGCGATCGCGGAGTGTTACGGCCTAATAGCCTTCGCGTTCTCATAGGTAGGCTCGCGTTCGTGATGCTTTGCGGCCTTTGGTCATCACGTTCGCGACCAGGTGGTCGCGTTCGCATAGAAGAAATGAACTCCCCTCCCCCAGGTCCATTAACACATTGCGTTCGCGTAAGTCAGACTGCATTCGCGAAGGTACTCCCCCCAGTTCTTCGCGTTCGCATATAACACTTCGCGTTTGCGAAGAACAAAACGACCCCCAGTGCATTTGCTCTTCGCGATCGCGGGAGATGCTTCGCGATCGGGAAGAGGAACGAGTCAATGCACCAGTAGCAGTTATGACAGCAGAAGTTTATAAGTCTGAAACACCACGTAGCCTATCCAAAACTCACCCGAGCCCTCGGGGCTCCAAACCAAATATGCACGCAAGTCTAAAAACATCATATGGACATGCTCGCGCGATCAAATCACAAAAATAATACCTAAAACTACGAATTTAATATAAAAAATCATGACTTTCTCAAGAACACTTCAAATTCACTATTTTCTCAACCGGACGTCAAAAGAACTCTGATTTCCACCAAATTTCACAGATAGGGCTAAAACATTATAACAAACATGTCCCAGGCTCCGGAACCAAAATACGGGCATGATACCAATGAGTTAAAACATTAATTTATTTCTTTATTTCCTTTAAAATTCAGTGTAACAATTTTCTTCAAAAATTCATTTCTAAAGCTAGGGACCTCGGAATTCAATTCTAGGCATACGCCCAAGTCCCATATTTTACTGCGGACATCCCGAGACCGTCAGAACACAGGTCTAGGTCCATTTACTCAAAATGTTGACCAAAGCCAACTAAAATTAAATTTTAACTCTAGAAATTATTATTTCTTATATTTTCACATAGAGGCTTTCCAGATTCACGCCCGGACTGTGCACACAAATCGAGGTAAATAAAATTAATTTTTTTAAGGCTAATGAGCCCACAATGATATCTTAAATCATAAGATGACCCTTTAGGTCATCACGCTTGATATCTTCTGCAGAAGTCAAGGATCACCGGGTCGATGGGACCCAATGTGAAGGGGTAAGTGTAAACACTTAAGAACCCCTCCACATATGTAGTGATGCTCTCTTCGGGAGCGGGGATTTGCACCATTACTTCGGGACCCCAGTTGCAGTCCCTCCTCATGGCCTTGATATGGCTCTTCGTTATCGAGAACATGTACATTGACACATGCTCCCATCAGCCCGGTACCGATGAGGGGTTCTCGACATTGAAATCGGATTTTAGAGTACATGGACCGGGAACATACTCATGGGGATCCGGTTCCACCTGTGTTTTGTCACCGGCCGGCTGGGAAGAAGAGGGGGAGGCTTTTTCTTTTTGCGGTACGGTCTTTGAGACGTTAGCCATTGATGTAAGTAGAAAAGGGAGAAAGAAGGTAGAGCACTGGTGGTTCCGATGATATCAACGGTGACTTAACAGGCGGCGATAGAAAGGAGATGAGAAGGGTTAGGATACTTAGATATTTGATCAAAGCAAGAATAAAGTTTGATTCAATGAAGGAGATTGTATTTATAGGCTCATGGCGACGGTTCGGTGGCATTAGTAGCCGACCATCAGTTGTCGTTAATTAATGATCTTCGAAACTGTGTGGACGCGACCCTTCAATCACTTCTGGCGCTAACGTCACAGGGTTGACATCATGATTGAGGTGTCAGAGAATTGAGTCTCAAATCATTTCTTATTGTTTACTCTAAGAAGCAAGGGGACTATCTATATACGGTTGAAATCGGTTGTGTCTGATTTCATAAATACGAGGAACTGACTTGAGAGTAAGCTCGTAAGGGACCAAGCTCGAGCTCGAAGAAAAAGCATGAAGAACGAAGATCGGGACTGAGCATGAACAACCTCAAGTGAGGCATATTAACGGAATAACGAGATATTAGCAGTCGGTCGATGATTACAGCGGAAATCACGGAGCATATCGAATTAGGTGGTTATTGACACCAATCATGGGATTTGTTTCCGTTATTATAATTGTACCTTATTTAGGATTCCTATATTATATATAGAGGGACTCCATGCTCTATGTTTGCACAAAAGCTAGCTTAAGTTTTTTTGCAAGATCAATCAAAAGTGGAATAGAGGATAAATCTTAACATAATTGACTCTAAATCAAACCAAATTGAATATGAATATCAAAAAGGCACGATTTTATTGAACTCTTCTGATAATTACAAAAAGGGGCTAACATGAATGACAGGCTTACATCTTAAAAGTAATGTTCTATGCCCATGCGTATAAGAAGGAAAGAGATATCCCCTTGAGAGTGTTAGCTTGATTGTTGCTGAACTAGCTGAGGAAGGCTCTTTTCGCCTCTTTTTTTCTCTTTTTTTGATCCCCCTCGTGTTCTCTTTTTTGGATCCCCCTGTTGGAATATTCCCCATCTCTAGTTAAAAACTGGGCTATTGTCACTAAAGACTTCTGCTCGACTTCATCTGAATTTGGACTTCGTATGAATTAGGACCTCTGATCCAAATTTCGACCAATACAGTTATTTCCTCCGCTTATCAAGGTCGTGGGCACCTCGTCCTTGGTGAGCGGATTATTTTGCGTCCGTTATGAAGGAAATTTGGTCGTAACCAGGTAATCGGTAACTGTTAAGTCCATAACCGGCACAAGTGACGTCAGGTGAGTGTCATTATCACGCGCATCATCATGGTGCATCTTACCCATGCAATGCATGCAATGTTGATGCTTTAATTCTTGTGCTTGCAGGTAGTTTTTTGGCCTCGATTTTGAGGGCTGAGAAGGAGCAGTTGACCCGTCCATCGATCCCTCAGGCTTCTACCAAAGCGAGCATGCCGCGGGAGCTATATGAGATATGGGTCCATGACGAGGCTCAGTTGGACGTGTTCAGGTCATTGAGGACCGCAAGAAAGGTTTCTGAGGAGGAACTCGCCAACGTTCATGGAAAAGAGCGGGCAGCTCGTGAGGCTTGTGGCTATGATCCCGACTCGCCTGGTGGGGATGATGATGATGATGACGACGATGCAGTGGATGGGTTTGCTTCTGATACCTGGTATGATGACGAATATGTTGAAGGGGACGATGCGGCTTAGTGTCTGGTACTTAGATTTTTTTGTGCTCTCTTTTTGTTTTTGCTTTGTGAGGGTGTTCTCGGGCCCGTTGTAAAAGAAGGTGAGTTTTGTAACCTGATTGGTTCATAATGTAATGGTTCTCTTTCGTTGCATGCTTTGCCTTATTACCTTATTTTGTTGCGATGTTATTTTTTGTGGGCTGCTCGTTGGTTGGCTTGAGGCCAATCTTTGGCCGTTTGTCGAGTGTAGCTACTTCGGGTGAAGTCAAATATAAAGGATTCGAGCGATGTCGAATGTGACTGATTTGACGTCGACTGAAGATGATTCGAATGTAAATATTCGAGCGAGGTCGAATGTAGGTGATTCGAAGTCGAATGTAAATAACTCGAGAACGAGTGTAAATATTCGAGCGGGGTCGAATGTAAATATTCGAGCAAGGTCAAATATAAATATTCGAGTGAGATCGAATGTATGTGATTCGAAGTGGAATGTAAATATCCGAGCGAGTTCGAATGTAAATATTCAAGCAAGGTCGAATGTATCTATTCAAGCAAGGCCGAATGTAACTGATTCGAAGTCGAATGTAAATATTCGAGCGAGGTCGAATGTATGTGTTCGAGCGAGGTCGAATATATGTGATTCGAAGTCGAATGTAACTGATTCGAAGTTGAATGTAAATATTCGAGCAAGGTCGAATGTATGTATTTGAGCGAGGTCGAATGTAAATACTCGAGCAAGGTCGAATGTAAATATTCAAGCAAGGTCAAATGTATGTGATTCGAAGTCAAATGTAACTGATTCGAAGTCGAGTGTAAATATTCGATTGAGGTCGAATGTAAATATTCGAGCAAGGTCGAATGTATGTGATTTGAAGTCGAATGTAAATATTCGAGCGAGGTCGAATGCGTGTGGAGTAGAGCGGTTTTGGAGTTGTGTGAAGAAACACTGCGTGTTGCTTTGTTTATTCACGTCATTGGAGAATGTTATAGGAGAATGCTACATACTTTGTTTATTTTATACATTTGAGAAGTTATCTCTACCTAGTCCCTTCATTGGTCCGGCTGGAGTAGACGATAGGCGGAGCGATGAATAAGTATCTTGAACTTTGAGGCGCCCCCTCATCGCCTCATTAAAAACCTCCCCGGTAAAACCCTTACGGGGATTGTCGCGCCCCTTTTTTTTCCTCTCCTTTCAGATTGGTCAGGGTTTTTGACATTATTGGGAAAACTCGTTTCCTTTTGGGAAAGGGGGGATAAGAAGTTCGAAGAGTCACCACCTAACGAATTAAGGCGCGTTAGGGCACCTACTACGGGTCAATTATAACACTAATTATACAACTAGAGATTGGGTAAGGGCTTGAAATTAATTCAAGGGAAAGGTGTTAGGCACCCCTCAAAGTCCACAATTGTGGGTCCCGCCCAAACCTATTTTGTGAATTATTCAAGTAGCAAGTAGATAGTCTAAGCACACATATGTAAACAAATAAAGGTCTTAACAGATTAGCAGTCCAAGAACACATATGTAAAGGATAAGGGAGGTCCTAAGTTGTTTATCCTATAAGATCATATTTGTGCAATGCCTGGTAATCACTCCTCAATGAGGGGCTACACGTTGCATTAGCGCACAGGTCATCATATCCTTTTCTACCCATTATCCCCCACCCCCCTTAGCAGTTTATTAAGAGAGTTTTATTTAACGAGCTCTAAGTGTGTTGTTACCTGTCCCTTCCTTGTAGTCCTTTTAGGACCTCTAAGTCTGGACAGTTCTAGACAACCCCCTAAGGTGCTAAAAGGGAAAATTCTAGGTGACAGGCAAGAACAAGTAGGACTAGCAGATGAGTGACAGAAGCATTTTAAAAGCTCAGATTCACCTCCACACATAATGCAAATAAACAACAAGTCTCAAACACAGGCAAAGGCAGTTTTATTAGAAAAGGATCCTAAGACAGGATATCTAAGTGACATCAATGTGCAGATATATGCAACACTATTTCATAAACTCATCGACAGGGTCCTAATCAGTTTGCTTACTGATTTTTAAACCTATGAGCCTTTAAGTAGTAAACACAATCAAAGTAGTTTCCAATTTTATAGCAATTAATTACCTAAGGCTTGCCTAGGCGTGGGACTGTATGCGATCACAATTACAGGAGATGTTTAACAGTTTAGAAGTTATTTTAACCTACAACATTCTGCTCTAGGTGACGAAGACTTAAAAGGGAATTGGTACCGATTTTTATTCAAAAGTATAACATCTATATGAGAGACGAGTTTTTATACCCTTTCATGGTCAATTGCTTATCTTAGTTAAAAAACTAGGCGTACTGAAGCGAATGCAAATAGAATTCCTAGAACATGATTTTTAAATGCACACAAGAGTGACAGTTTTATGTCCAGTTTATTTATTGACCTAGGAACATGATCTCTAAATGGTGAGCTGATGCAACGTTAAGAAAACATGGAATGATGACATGTGACATGCTGAAGCAGTAAATATGAAGTCCTAGGAACATGGTTTCTAATGCAATGCTTAACATGATTTGGATGAACACATTGGTCCTAGGACATGGAGTCTAATGCAAATACACAGAATGTAAAGCCTAAAGCATGCTTTCTACCTAATAATATCAACCGGTTCATACAGCTACCCTCCCTATTTTCACTAGCCACCCCAGTATCTGTTTACAAATAATTATTACAGACCAATGATTGGATGAATTACATAAGTAAAAAGGAAAAAAGTTAAACTATAGGGAGCCTGAAGCAGGCCCAAACACATTTGATGACCCCAAGCCTTCAGTATTCTCAAAATGCCAAAGATTTGATAACCAATTTCATGTCCAGGTGCGTCAGCGTTCCCTAAGGACATCAAGGATCCCGGGCAGTTCTCACACCCAGACTTTTCATAATAGGGATTGAGTAAGTGCAGTGTGGAATAGCCAGCTCCAGTGTGCCATAGTTCCAAGGTTTCTCAAAAGGATCCCAAGGCAGTACACACACTGGAGGGGCAGAACTTAGGGACTTAGGAGTAAAGTGAGAGTGCTTGACATAGTTTTGAAAAGGTTTTGATATGAAAACAGTATTGAAAAAGACTCAATTAAGTAAAGAGGTTTTATGAAAAATAGGATTTGATTAGTAATAAAATAGTTTGAACAAGAATAGTGTAAACATTTGAAGAATCAAACAAAACAGCAGTTTAACTCAGAGCAAATAGATTCCACATCACTTAACAGCATGCTTCACACAGGGATATTGGGGGTTGGGACATATACAACACACATAGTGAAACACATAACAAACAAAAGCACAGAAGCTTTTTAGGAGTTTATTGGATTAAGGAATAGCTAATAATACAGACGTAGGGCCTGGATTTCAGAACAGATAGTTGAGAACCTAGTTGTACTAAACAAAGTTAAACATAGAATCAGCATTACTTAGGGGTAGTAAATAACTTAGCAAAGCATGTTAACACTAGAATCTGAGCAACCAAATTAGCAAACAAACAAACATGCTGGCATACAAGGAACAAAATCAAGTTGAAACATGTTAGAGGAAGGCAGTATGCTAATCATAAATTGAACAGGACAGGACTCATACATGCTAAGTGAAACAAAGATTTAAACATGCTAGCTGCATATTGAATAGCCAAATAGTAAACAAGAACATAACTGAGAATCAGTGAACTAAAGCAGTAGCAGAGCACATAGGGTTTGGAACTTGAATTGAATCAGAACATACCAGTTAAAGAGAGTAGAAACAAAATGTAGAGCAATATAATGCAATAGCTAGCATTGGCTTACAACCGGCTAGTTCAATAGAAGTAGCAAGTAACAAGAAAGAGTAGAAAGCTTTAAGTGTAAGAGAGAGTTTTTGAACTAGCGTCCATGTGTGTAGTGAGAATAGAAGGGAGTATATGTAATAGTTGAGAGATAGGTAAAATAAGACCGATAATCAATTGTTCAGTAATTGAAGAGCCACAGAATCAATTAAGAGTAAAATCAGCCAAGTCTTCCCTTAAATAAGGGAGTAATTTACCAACGGTAGAGAGCAGGTAACAATTGAGGAAAGAAATCAAATAATCCAGGTACAGAGTAGGTAATTAGGGATAGATACACAAATGTTCAATTAAGGAAATAAGTGGTACGAATAATTAAATAACACATCTGATCATAAATAAGGCAAGCAGTAATTTAAAGGTGGTGAAAAATAGGAAAATAACCAAAAATTAGCATATAAGTATCAACACAAGGAATCAAGGATTCAAAGAATTGAAGTAATACTAATTTTAAGGGAAATAATATAAACTTCCATGAATAAACAAATAAACCAAGAATAAACAGAAGGAATCATATCTGAAACCCTAATAGGGTGCACTAGGGTAAAAAAACACAAAAATACTCTAATTAAACGAAGTAGTATTCATGAGAATCAATCACATATCAGAATCAAATGAACAAACAAGTAAGGATGAACTCAGAATCCAAACATAGTACTAAAGTTAGGGGTTTCAACATAATGAAAGGGTTAAGGAAAAACTTAACAAATCGATTAAACACATAAGAATCAGAGAATAACACTTTAAAAAAGTCAAAATCATTTTGAAGAAAAGTTTCATAAACCCTAGTTATGAAGAAAAATGAAGAGACACTTTGAAAATCGGAAGGTTTCCATAAGAACAAGCAAAAACCTCCTCAGACCTGTTACAAATCTAAAAGGTTTAGGAGATGAGATTAGGGTTTCGAGAAAATAACCCAAATATAGAGAGATCGGCTTAGAAACCATAGGTTTAACAAGAAAATAGGACGATCTTACTCAAATCGAGCTATGGTGGCCTGAGGCTGGTGAGGACAGGCCAAGGTGTGAGCGAACCGGCCACTGGTCCCTTGAGGACCTCAAAGACAGCAAGAATCCCGGCGTAGGAGAGCCGTTAAGGCTGGAGAATGGTGGTAAGACACCATAGTTAACGGCAAACAAGCAACAGCGAGGGAGATTAGGGTTAGGGCAGAGAGAATTTTGGGAGAGAAGGGGAAGGGTGACGGCGAGTGTGAGAGGAGAAAATGAGGGGGTTTTGGGGGTAGTATTAGGTTAAATCAGGAAAGAAATAACCTGGACTGTTGATCAAAATGAACAACGGCCAGGATTTTAGCGGAATTGGGTCGGGTAGTATTAGGATTTTGGGCCTGGGGTCTTTGGGCTGGTTTAGGACTAATTAGCCCAACTTAATTTAGGCTATAATTGAAATGGAATGGGGCCATTTGTTAAATACCCAAGATAAATTAATTAAAAGAATTTTATAAAATAATTAATAATTAAAAAAATAAATTTTATGCATAGAAATATTTCAAAAATTGATATTTAATATTTTAAAATAAAAAAGACTAATTTCTGGTAAAAAATAGTACAAAATTATATGCATGGGCTATAATTGCAAAGTCATTGTAATTATAGCCAAAAGGTGTCAATTTGTCTATTTATGGAATAATTTGATCTTAATAGGACCATAAATAATAAATTAAATCAAGAAATTCCTTTGCAAATCATTTGTTATGCAATTTTATAATTATTTATTGGAAATAAAATACTGGACAAATTAATAAAAATGTAGAAAAATTATGGAAGAATACCAATTGATACTAATGTACGATTTTGAAGGTATATATGCAATAAAATTATTTTTTGGAAAAATTGGGTATCAACAGGGATAAAACCCGAGTGAGGGAAAAAGGATACGACTTAGAGGGCGTCTGTTATAGAAGTTGAAGTACTTGAGATGAACGATGTTCCAATTGTTGGGAAACAGTTTCCCTTCCATTGTTTTTAACTGGAATGATCCTTTGTTGACTGCTGCGGTGATCTTGTACGGTCTGTCCCAGTTGGTTCCTAATTTTCCCTCCTTCGCGTCTTTGCTCGCCTGTGTTTTAGCCTTGAGGGTGTAATCGCCGACTTTGAGTGGTCGAACTTTTGCCTTTTTGTTGTAGTGCTGCTCTGCTCTTTGTGTTTGGGCGACCATCCTTATGTATGCCATATCCCGTCGTTCCTCTATGTCGTTGAGATCTTGTTTTCTGCTCTCATCATTGCTCGGTCTGCTTTCGTTGGAGTATCTGAGGATTGGCTATCTGACCTCAACTGGTATGACTGTGTCTGTGCCGTAGACCAAGGAGTATGGAGTTTCTCCTCTGCTTATTTTTGGCGTAGTGTGATATGCCCATAGCACTTCTGGTAGCATTTCTGGTCATAGTCCCTTGGCGTCCTCTAGTTTCCTTTTCATGATGTTCAATATAGTTTTGCTGGAGGAATCGGCCTGGCCATTTCCGGCGGGATGATATAGTGTGGAGAGTATGCGCTTGATGTGCCATTTCTCGAAGAACTCGACGGTCCGTTATCATATCTGATTTCCTTTGGGATGCCGAAGCGACATATTATATTTCTCCATATGAATGTGATGACTTCCTGTTCGCGTATTTGAGAGAAGCCGCCTGCTTCGACCCATTTAGAGAAGCCGCCTGAATCGTATGTTACCTCGCCCGGCTGAGAGAGGCCCTATGATGTCCATTCCCCACTTGGTGAATGGTCGGGATGACATGACTGAGTGGAGATGTTCGCCTGCTTGGTGTATCATGGGGGCGTACTTTTGGCATCATTCGCAGTTTTTGACGAAGTCTGCGGCTTCTTTTTTCATGGTGGGCCAATAGTAGTCGGCTCGTATGAGGCATCTGACGAGTGCTCGAATGCCGGTGTGGGCGCCGCAATGGCCTTCGTGTACTTCTTTGAGTATTCTCCTGGTTTGATTTGGTCCTAGGCATTTTGCCAAAGGGCAGCCGAACGTTCTTTTATACAAGTCGTTATCGATGATGTTGTGCCTGGCTGCCTGCATTCGGAGCTTTCTTGCTTCTTTTTTTCTTGTTGGGCCTGTTCTGGCCTTTTATAAGATGTAGTTGTCGTGTTTGTGAATGGAATGATTGCTCAATATTTATTTGTGTATATCTTGGCTTTTATTTCGATATATTTCTTTGCATACTTGCGTGGATTTCTGGACTTTATTGTGGCGTCGGGTGTAGGTGATTCGAGCGAGATCAAATATACATGATTCAAGCAAGGTCGATTGTAAATGATTCGAGCGAGGTTGAATGTAAATGATTCGAGCGAGGTCGAATATAAATGATCCGAGCGAGGTCGAATGTAAATGATCCGAGCGAGGTCGAATGTAAATGATCCAAGCGAGGTCGAATATATTCTTCATTGTTATTTGCTATTATTCTTCATTGTTCTTATTATCGAACCTCGAGACCAACTAGAATCGAGGTCGAGCGCATTGCTGACATACTAGTTTGATTTACGTTATTGTTCAATTTATTCATTTAGTTTATTATTTATTAATTTGGTATTGAATTAAATCAGTTTACTTATAACCACAATACAAATTTAATTATTACTCAAATTTTAGGGTAAACAAAATTACTCTTCTTTCTAAGAAGATACTGTAAAACTAGAGGCACACACTTATTTGTCGGACCCAACAATTCAAAAGTTGTTTTTTCTTACCCAATGATAATATCATAGTCATTGCGAAAGAGACCAGAAATCCACATTTTTAATCCATAAATTTCGGTAGCATATCCCAAATTTAAGCAAATATTCCATTATCTAAATAAGAATAGCTGATCTGGCACACACTATATATTCATTCACTCTTCCCTCCACCAAACCACAATTTCATTCAAAGACATCCATTTTCTTTTATTTTCATATCTTTTTTCTTTTCTTTTCTTTATGTATCTTAGATTCTAAATGATCATTACAAGAAACATGGATGTTCAAAATGAAAACCCAAATATCGCAGAAGAAAATAAGATCATATGCAGTTTCTTTCACGGAAATATCTTTATACTTACAAATGAAGAAGACGAAGAAGAAGAAGAATACTGCAATTACAATTATAATAATGAAAATAATACCTCTACTTATATATTAGGTTGTGAGGGTTATGATGAAAGAGAAAGAGGTGGAAACAATGAGGCAGAAAGAGCTATCTATTGGGAATCACAAGAAGCCTTGCTGCAGGTATATATGTTTATGATGTTTTTTTATTATATTTATATTCATCTTATTATATGAAATTGAGGCTTATTTTCTTAAAAGTTTGGAGGAAGATCTTAAAAGATGAAACAATTCTTTCTTTTAAATATGTTCAATATGGTGTTTTTTTTTTTTTCCATTATCCATTTATCCTTTGTTACAAATTTTTCTTCTTATTTTTGCTCACGATGGAAAGATGAAATTGATAGACGTGATCTCTGATAAGATTTGTTCATTTTCCATTTTTACGAGATATTCACTACAAATTTGTTTAGGGGTATAAAAATAGAATTTTGAATAATTCTTTTTAAATGGAGGAGTAATAGGATTTTCACCCTACCATATCAGTTCTCAAGTTTCTTGGTACTTTTATGGTGTACCCATACAATAGAGTGTTCTAGAGTTTATATTTCTGTTTAATCACTCGATATCTAAATTTTATATGCTCGATTAATTCTAAGTCACGTAGAATAAATTTACTAAGGAGCTAAATTGCTTCGTCTATCAAGAAGTTCTTTATTCTCGGCTTTCGAATCTGAAACTTCTAATTCTTTTAGACTTTTGGCTTATTGTGGGAAAAAAGAAGAAGAGGAAAGTTAAAAAGTGTATTGTTTTCTCTTTTCCAAAGAATAAATTTTATCGAGTTGAAAACAAAAACCACTTCACCTTTTGATTTTGATTGTAACAAAGATAAGTTGAAACATTTTCAAAAGTCTCAAAATTTTGAAAAACATCTTGGTATTTTATTATTTATAACCGAATAAATATTTAAAATCTACTCTGTATTATATGTTTCTATGAATTTATTTTCAAAAGATTAATCTTTTATATATTAATAAAAATATGGGGGGTAGGTAGAAAGCAGAGTGTCTGATTTACCTTTAATTTCTTTTTTCAATTGACGTTTATATTTAGTTATTGACATGAGATATCTGGAACAGTCATTTTCTAGATTTGGCGAAACGTGCTTTGTTCAGGCCAAACATCTGCTGGAATTTTAATGTGAGGCTGCAGTTAATCATATAAACAAAAATCTCTCTTTTCTTTGTTTTTTTAGCATTTTCCAATCATAGTAAAATATAAAATACAACATTAAAGCATGTGCTACGATATTCAAAAATTATATCTTACATTCTCAGAGTAGAAATTTTCTGTGGAATATATTGCAAATTGCTTGACACTATGGTTCTTTGTAAGGACATATAAAAATCTTTTATGGAGGGCAAGATTTTTTCAATATCGATCTATTGATGATCAGTCAATATATTTAGTGTGACCACAATTGAATGGTTAAGGATTTGGTCCTTTTATTACGATAATTCTGAACCATTACAAATCCCACTAGTTTGTAGGGCTCACTTGATGTCACACATAGTTTTCACATTTATTTTTATTTTTCATTAATTAGACAACAAAAAAGAATCAGAGCTTGCTAGTTAAACTTAAAAAAGGTCATTTTTCTTTTAACAATCCAAAAATTCATCTAAAATACAAAAAAAGAAAAAAAATCCTGTAATGTCATTTATTTTTAAGAGAACAAAATATATATATATTTCAGGAAATGTTGGAGCAGTACAGCTTGATTGGATCAAAACTACGAGAAGGGATTAGAAGAAATGTTGATAGAGTTAAAGAGGGAAATGTTTGTGAATGTTCAAATCCAAAAGTAGAAGGATGTGCCAAATGCTTAAGGAGAAGAGTGGTACATGAGCTTTGTGAAAAGGGATTCAATGCAAGTCTTTGTACTTCCAAATGGAAACACACCTCAAAGATGCCAGGAGGTATTTTACATATTCATTTTAAGTGAAGTTGATGATTACGTATACTAATTTCTTGTAATTTCCTCAACATGCAGGTAGACATGAATATATACAAGTGATAGCAAGCACACAAGGAAGAAAGAAGAAAATCCCATTCTTGATAGAATTGGAATTTCAAGATGAATTTAAGATGGCAAAAGCATGCAAGGAATACACAAAACTAATAAGCCAATTGCCTGAGGTTTTCATAGGCAAGTCCGACCACTTAAACGCCATTATTCGATTGATATGTGATGCAGCCAAGATATCAACGGAACAGCAAAGAATCCATTTGGGTCCGTGGAGAAAGAGGAATTTCATGCAGATGAAATGGTCAGCTAATAATTCAAATACTACTGCAGAAAGGAGAGCAGTTAATAATATTATTCATCAACAATCTTTGAATAAACTAAGGTTCAATATTTCACCAACGCAACAACTAGCCTTGAATGATGTTAGACCTGGTTTGGAGTTTGCTGCTGCAACTGCTGTCAAAGTTGCATAAATAATAACACCATGAGTTGCATTTTCCCAGGTCTTGGATAAATGTATAGGGAAGATTTCAATGGTTTTGAGATTTTGAGTAAGGTTTTTGGTGAACATGTGAAGAGTTATATATGTACTACCGGCACGTCTAGTTATGAAATCCAATTTTAATGTTTATGATGTGTTAAGAAACTTAGATCAAAATAACAATATAAAACAAGAAAAAACAAGCTAAGAGATATAGAGAGAAAGAGATGAGAGATTCTTATTTCTTACATGTATTCAAGTATGTACAATGTGATGTCCAAACCCTCTATTTAATAGGATTGCATAGAGGTATACAAAAGGATACCATAAACATGACATTAAGTATTTGGGATCATGTAGGAAGATCAAGGGGAAGATTATGGAGGTACGGGAGTTACAACCATAAGTATTGGAGTACAGGGAGTTGTGGAGATAATAGAGAAGAGTAGTGAGTGTTATAGGAATTATGGACATCCACCATAATCTAATGTTTCATAACATGAGCCCTTGGATGTCCATAGATAATGTGCCTCGTTAAAACCTTATTAGGAAAAAAATTCTGTGGAAAAAAATTCTAGTGAAGGAAAAAGAGTACGCATATCATGTAATACGCATGATTTATTGCCTCGTTAAAAAACCTTGCCAGGAAAACCCAATGGGATAAAACCTTAGCTAAATGAAAAAGAGTGCAGCGCATATTATACTCCCCTTGACAAAAATATCACTTGATATCTCAGAGACGATGAATTCCAATCTAGTATAACAACTTCTCAATTGTTGAGGTTGGCAATGTATTGTGAAGAAGTTTGTTAAATTGTCACTTGAATAAATTTTTTGAACATCGATCATGTCTGAAATAGAAATTTGGTGAAATATGTTTTATTTTGTCTCCTTCGATAGCCATTCTTTCAATTGAGCTATGCATGCAGCATCATCTGCAATGTAATTGGAACCTTGTTGAATCATAATATGGCATTACCCTCACAGCCAACGAACTATGGCCTGCATTTATATAACCAACAAAACCTTGACAATATTGTTAGAATAAATAAATCTATATCAAGTATTTCTTTTGCAATATAACACTAATCGTATTTCAATATCTCCACATAGGCTTTATACTTTCAGGTGTTGGAACTATCCGTCCAACTTCACATTTTCAAATGAAGTCAATTTTTGTTACATATTTTTCATTTGGCCAATCGTTTATCTATCCAAATTCGACAAATTTGAGCTCAAGATTATATTAACAATATTGTGGACGATCATTTTATGTCGGTTCCATCATAACTCAATAAAGACATAACTTATCGAGATCTCTTAATCTCATTATTTTCAAGTACATGAGCATCTCTCATGAGGTCTTCTAAAGTGTTATGCCGTGGTGATATTATAGGCACTTGCCTCTTTATTATGATCATCTTGATCATTTGCTCCTCTTCTTCATCAAGAAATTTTATCTTTGGATTCGATTAGTCTATTACGCTTTATGCGTGCCATAGACTCTGTCCATCGTGGACTTTATTTTATTTGAGCATTATAGCTAAAACATAACATTTAGCTTTAGGTCAGAAAATATGCTTGACAATATTTACAAATGAATTATCACTTGAACTTCAAGTTCACATTTTCTTGTAAGAGGATCTAGGTATACTCATAATAATTCATTCCACGTATCACTTTTCAGCTGCTCATTTACTCCCCCTATTGTTGGGATCACCAACACATTTTCCAACCTTCTTTGGGAATCCATCTTTATGCATTGTGATGGGATAATTAAATCATCCAATTTGATCAAAACGGGAGAGAGGCACGGTCAGAATGAATCCAGACAAAGCTACGAGTAGATTCGCGAACCCACAATTGATTACTCGAACGTTATGTAACTGAATACCTATTTACCGTTATCCTTTATAACGCCTCATTAATGTCATAATTAGTCATTAATGAGTAATCATAGCAGCAGTCGTACATTATAAGAATCTCCTATATAAAGGAGGAAATACAGCTTGTAAAGGCATCTGATTCTCGGAATACAATCAACTTCAATCTTTTATTCCTGTAATATTGTCTATAATTCATTTTTCTATTATCTCGATTATCAGTAACACGTATTCATCTTAAAATAAGCTTTAGTCAAAGGGTCTAATTCTTGGTTAAACAAATTGATTCCGTTGCCGGGAACCTGATAATCTTTGTTTACTTTCCAAGTGATATCCTTTGAATTATATCAAACCCCAATGACAACAACCAGCAAAGAAGTGGAACCCCAGTTCTATCACCTTCAGGAACCTCACGTGGTTCAGGGGAATAATCCCCAGAAAGATCCAATAAAAACCATCGTAATAATGATCAAACTGTGGAAAAGATCATGTAAAGAAAATAATTGCAGAGTATGTGAGCCAAGCTTTGCAAGAATTTGCGAGAGGATTACCAGCAGCGTTGCCTACACCGCCACCCCCACCCCCAATAACACCATCACCATTGAAAATCCTCAATCTGGGTTGGCAAACTCCGGAAGAGGAGATACTCTTAATGAATCTCTCGAAACGAGACCGGGTATATCTAATAACTCAAAATTACAAAATTTACTGTTAAACATGCAAAAACATATGAAGGAGCAGAACGATCGCATCGAATAAATTCGTGGTGTGCCACCTATTATCAAAGGCATCGATGTTGATAGATATTCTCAACAAGCGTGGAAGCCTAGTGCGGCACCTTTGCCTATACCCAAGAAGTTTAAAATGCCTGACGTTCCCAAATATGATGGAACAACTGACACACACGACCATGTGACTGCTTTCACAACTGGGGTAAAAGGCTCAGAAGCCACTAGGCGACTTAAGGAGAATCTAAGAGAATTCCCCGCCACAACATGGAACGATGTATATATTAGGTACAGTACTAAACTCATAACAGAAGAAGATATCGTTGCTCGTTCGAGAGAAAAAGATCATTCCAGATCCAGACGACCTGAATCAGATAGAAGATCAGGTAAAAACAGGTACGATCCTTACTTAGGACCCTCGGGACACGATATTTGCCCCAGGTTCGAAAATACTAGGTCGGACTATAGACTACAAGGAAGAGATGTAATCTCATCCTCGTCTAGATCTAGAAAAGATCGAGATGAACGACCTAGAGGTAGTACTCAAATTGGGGATCATAAGTACTACTGAACTTGTCTCAATATTGAAGAACATGAGAGACAAGGTCAAATGGCCCAAAGAGATGCGGTCAAATCCAAGTAGAAGAAACCCAGATCACTGGTGTGAATTTCACAACGATCATGGGCACAAGGAGAAGTAGAAAATTTGTTAAAACAAGGCTATTTAACAGAATTGTTTAGTGATAAAGGTAAACAAGCATACATGAGGAATAGGCAGGAGCCCCCAAAGCCTCCACCTCCAAAACGAACCGTTAACGTAATACACTAAGGTGAAGAAGTAAACAGAGTGATTTGCAAAACAATCACAAAGTTCACAATGTAACCTTCGATGATACAGATAGCAGCGGATTAATGCTTCTATACAATGATGCTCTGGTAATATCTCTACTTATTCATGACACTAACATGAAAAGAGTGTTGATTTATCCAGGCAGTTCAGTCAATATCATTTTGCTAAGAGTCATGGAAGAAATGCTACTGGGGAATCAAGTAATCCCAAAAGCACGAGCCATATCTGGGTTTGATAACTCTACGGTTATAACAAAAGGAAAAATTGAGCTTAACACCTAGGCTGAGGGGGTGATCAAAAGAGCTAGGTCGAAGTAATCGATACTCACATGGCTTATAACGTGATCATTGGAAGGCCATGGATCCACGAGATGAAAGCGATAACCTCCACGTTGAATCATGTAAATAAATTTCCCTCTGAATAGGGGATTCAACGAATCAAAGGAGATCAGCAGGCCGCAAAAAATATAAATTTTATGGTACACTACAACAAGAAAATAGAAGTGGAAGAATTACGAGATAAGGAAATCTCCCAAACATGTAACACCGCCCAAACAGACATGGAAAAAATTACTGCCCAAATAGGTACGGAAGATATTATTACTGAAACGGACATGAAAGAAAATACTTACGAGCAGAAGAGTAAAGTTACCACGGAAGGTGTACTATACCACACAGATGCAGATTTCAGACCGGACGTCATTCATGAACTGGAGGAATATGAGCATACGGAGGAGCTCGAAGCTGTTCCGTTATCTGAACAAAAACTTTAGCAAAAAGTGTATATAGGCACGAGGCTAAGCCCCACTCAAAGAGGTAAGTTAATTGATTATTTAAAGGCTAACGCAGGCTGTTTTGCGTGGTCCCACTCAGATATGACAGGCACCCTACCAGAATTGATGACTCATAAACTAAATCAAGATCTATCATTCATACTTGTTAAGCAAGAGAAAAGAAAGCAAGGACTATTCAAGAACCAAGTGATCGACGAAGAGGTACAGAAACTCTTGAGATTGGTTCGATACGAGAGGTAACGTACCCTAACTGGTTGTCAAACACTATGGTAGTACCTAAAAAGAATGGCAAGTGGAGAGTATGCGTATATTATACTGATTTAAACAAAGCATGCCCCAAGGATTCATTCCTATTGCCTCATATAGATCAAATGATTGATGCTACCGCAGGTCATGAACTATTAAGGTTTCTAGATGCATATTTTGGTTATAATTAGATTAAAATGGATACTTTAGATGAGGAAAAAACCTCATTTATCACGAATAGGGGAACTTATTGTTATAAAGTCATGCCTTTTGGCCTAAAAAACGCTGGAGCCACCTATCAAAGGCTAGTGACCAAGACGTTCCAAGAACATCTGGGAAAAATGATGGACGTGTACATCGATGACATGTTGGTAAAATCAACACAAGCACAAGACCATTTCCAGCACCTATCTACTATTTTTGATATCTTACGCAGGTATANCCTTGAAGATTTATCTATCGAAACCACCACTGCTTTTAAAGCCAAAAGAAGGGGAAAGATTGTACATCTACCTTATTGTCTCAGAAATTGCTGTAAGTGCAGTATTGGTAAGAGAAGAAAAAGGTAAACAATCACATATCTATTATGTAAGTAAAACTGTGCTAGATGCTGAGACTAGATATCCACATCTGGAAAAGTTAGCTTTAGCTTTAATAATAGCATCTAGAAAATTACGACCCTATTTTCAATGCCACCCAATCACTGTTGTGACTTCATATCCTTTAAGAAATATTCTTCATAAACAAGAATTATCAGGAAGATTAGCCAAGTGGGCCACAGAACTAAGTGAGCATGAGATAATTTATCAGCCTAGGACTACAATTAAGTCTCAAATACTAGTTGATTTTGTTGCTGACTTTAGTAATGGCATTGTATCTGAAGTAGAAAAAGAGTTACAACTCTTTAACGGTGTTAATCCAGGCCCGTGGACCTTGTCCACTGATGGTTCTTCAAATGTAAAAGGCGTTGACTTAGGCATAGTCTAAATATCACCCACGGGTGAAAAGACACGACAAGCTATAAAGTGTTATCCTATCACTAACAATGAAGCAGAGTACGAAGTTGTCATTGTAGGGCTTGAACTTGCACGGGAGCTCTCAATTGAGAAAATTGTGATCAACAGACTCCCAACTGGTAGCAAATCAAATACAGGGGACTTACATTGCTCGAGAAACTAAAATGCAACAGTATCATGAAAAAGCACGAGAGCTCGTGAGACAATTCAAAACATGGAAGGTAGTGCAAATACCTAGAGAGGAAAATGCGGAGGCAGATGCATTAGCTAACCTCGCAACAGTCATGGAAGTAACGAACAAAGAAAATACAATTGTCGTTCAACTATTTCATTCAATAATAGACCAGGACAGGAATGAGTTAACTTTCAACAACCTAACCTGGGACTGGAGAAATGAAATTCTTAATTTTTTGCAGAATGGCACTGTACCTGAAGGCAGGAAAGCGGCTCAAGCACTACGCCGCAAAGCTTCATAGTACTGCCTTATTCGCAACTTACTTTATCGCAAGATGTTTGGAGGACCCCTAGCTAAATGCCTTGGGCCTAACCAAACGAAATTTGTGATGAAAGAAGTCCATGAAGGACACTGTGGAAATCACTCAGGGGCGAGATCCTTAGTGAAAGCGTTAATCAGAGCCGGATACTATTGGCCTAAGATGGAAGAAGAAGCCGAGAATTTCATATCCAAATGTGACAGATGCCAAAGGTTTGCCAATAACACGCATCGACCAGTGGAATTATTACATCCAATAATATCTCCATGGCCTTTCATGAAATGAGGGATAGATATAGTAGGACATTTACCCACAACTAAAGGACAGGTACGATTTTTAATCGTACTAACCGACTATTTTACAAAATGGGTAGAGGCAGAGGCTTTCAAACAAGTGCGAGAAAAGAAAGTTAAAAGCTTCTTATGGCGAAACATAATATGCCGCTTTGGAATACCAAAGGAAATCGTGTGTGATAATGGACCACAATTCGTAGGCTTACAAATCACGGAATTCTTCGAAAGTTGGCAAATCAAGCGGATCACTTCAACGCCGTACCACCCCGTGGCTAACGTTCAAGCTGAATCAATGAATAAGGTCATCATCAACAATTTAAATAAGCGGCTAAATAAAGCCAAAGGAAACTGGACTGATGAATTACCAGTGGTACTATGGGCATACAGAACAACCTCAAAAATAGCCACGGGAGAAACTCCATTCGCACTTGTTTTTGGCTCAGAAGCCTTAATATCTGTGGAGATTGGCGAACCAAGCATAAGGTTCTAAACATCCATGGAAGGTGAAAACGACGACGAACTAAGGATCAACCTAGATCTGCTCGAACCACGAAGAGAAGCAGCATTAATACGGATGGCAACTCAAAAACAAATCATAGAGCGTTATTACAGCCGTAAAGCTAATCTCAGGTACTTTAAAATTGGGGACTTCGTCCTCAAAAAAGTCTTTCAATCAAAAAAAGAAGCAGGTGCAGGAAAGCTAAATCCAAACTGGGAAGGACCTTACAAAATTCGAGGGATAGCTGGAAAAGGCGCCTATGAGTTGNAAAAGACGTAAGGTAGTAACACAATTCCCGGTCTAGGGTTACACTTTCTGATGGACGTTTTAAAAGGGGCTAAGCAGTCATCATCTAAAAAACTATATACCTTTGAGTCCGGATTATTTTTCCTTTTCAGGAAAAGGACCACAAAGAAAGGAATAATCAAGTGCTCAAGATTTCATTCTTCAAATCTCAAGCACTTGGGGGACTATACAGTATGGAAGGCTAAGACGAAGCAAAGAAGACTATCAGAAAGTCAAAAGCTCGAGCCTAAAGACCCATCTACCCAATGAGACAAGTGACACGAGCAGAATCGAAAGAAATCAAAAGAGTCATCCAAATACAAAGCCTAATGCAAAAAGCAAAAACCTTCGAACATATTCAGGTTGAAAGGAAAAATGTCAGTCACGAGAAATAAATGTACATCTTTATACTCATTCAAAAAACTGTTCTCGAATAAAAAAGTTATGGATGAAAGATCTAAACCCTTCTATTTGTTCAAGAAACTGTTATCAAATAAAAACAGTTACGAATAAGAAAATTTTTCCCTCGTACTTATTTAAACTGTTACCAAATAGTTATGGTTAAAAAACCCAATCTTTATAAAAACCGTTACTAGTGAAAAACAGTTATTTCCTTGTATTAATATCGAAAAATTGTTACCTATGAAAAACAGTTACGAAATACAAAAGTATACTAAATATGTTAAACAAAAACAGTTGCAAGCGTGAGTTTCAGACGATAACCAAACACATGTAAAATGTCATGGAAGTTCAAACAAAAAACTTTCCTTGAAAACATTCTTAAACATGTGTAAAATTCCTCTCACTCTATTGCATTATCATGAAGTTGAGACGTCTTCTTCATGTCGATTATAAAGGGCCCTCTTCCATAAACTATGCCTATTACAAAAAGTCACACATTTAATATGACACCATACCTATTATAAAAAAGGTACGAGTAGTCTAAAGCATTCCACATGCAAAACTCGAAGGTAAAACTAAAACCTCAAAAAATAAAGCATGCAAAAGACTTAAAGAGTGAAACANATGCAAAACTCGAAGGTAAAACTAAAACCTCAAAAAATAAAGCATGTAAAAGACTTAAAGAATGAAACAAAAACTCAACAAAAGTCGAACTAATATTATATATTAAAAACGGCTAAAACTAAGTATTAAATTATACTTAGCCGTATAAGATTTTTATATTTACATTGTGGTGCCCCTAAGTTGTCATTTGGGGACTTAAAGGAAATTCAAATTTACCCCCGATGGGATTGGGGGTAACCACCAATTGATACAAAGAAAAAAACAAAAAAAGGGATAAACCAACTAGATCTTTTCGAAGAGAGGGGTCGGCTTCAGAGGTGGAAGGAACGGGAGCAACTGAGGATAAAGAGGCATGAGCGGCTGGAATCTCACCATTAGGTGAAGAGAGGTTGTGACCTTGTTGAGACTTCTCCATGGCTTCCTTAGTTTTGGCTATTTCAGCACTAAGATCAAAAGCATCTTGACTCATCTCCATCAATGTGTCAAGGCGAGAATTCATATACGCCCAGCTCACATCGACAGCAGCCACGTCTCCCAAATCTTCATAATCTTGTGCTCACACTTGAAGTTCAGCTCTCAGCCCGTCCTTCTCCGCCTCCGCAGCTTCATGAGCAACCCTTAATGGAACAATCGACTCCTCTAAAGCCTGAGCTTTGTCTAAAGCCCTTCGAAGATCTTCTTGAGTGTGAGTGACTGATTGCACGAGCTCTCCTGAGTATTCTTCCTTCTGCCCCAGCAAGTTCTTTAAGTCTCTAATCTCCTCTGTGGCACGGGACAGCTGCTCCGCAAATGAAGACTCCAGAACACTCTTGTCTTTGTCAGCTTGACTGCAAGAAGCTCGCTCCACTGCTAGCTCTGCTGCCATAAGTCTCATCTGCCACTTCAAGCTACTCCTTTCTTCTTCTAAAGGGTCCATGTCAATCTTTAAGCTGTCATACTATGCTTTCCAATTATCAACTTCTGCCTACAACTCTCTTGTCTCTTGGTCTGTGTTTGAAATCCTCTCATAAGATCCATGCCTATGAGGTTAATCTATAAGAAGTAAACCAGTTAGATATGGTAAATTTCATATACGAGAGTGAAAGAGGATAACTTACACCATACCTTCAAAGAAGTATGCACGACCTCATTTGCCCATGTAAGAGCACAATGGCTAGCTAGCTTTGCTTTCTCAGCGGGACCTATTAAAGGCTTGAGCCACACTTTAGGCTCACCCGTCTTCTTGAAAAGGTTTCCCTCAGCTGGAACCTCTATTACCACCTGCC
>ML385990.1:24052-94974 GCA_005239525.1 Nicotiana knightiana
TGGCTAGCTAGCTTTGCTTTCTCAGCGGGACCTATTAAAGGCTTGAGCCACACTTTAGGCTCACCCGTCTTCTTGAAAAGGTTTCCCTCAGCTGGAACTTATATTACCACCTGCCACATCTCTCTGCTGGAAGATTCTACTTCCCCAACGGAAGGCATGTAAGCAGGCAGAGATGGAACAGCAACATGCACAGAAGGTTGAGGAGCTGGAGAAGCCATGGGCAAAGGAGTAGACACGGAAAGTTGAAGAGTTGAAGAAGTTACAGGCAGAGCAGCAACAAAAGTTGAGATAGCCAAAGGAATAGAAGAAACTTCTTCTCTCAAAGAAGCAGGAAAGACAGTAGACAAAGGGACGTCATTAGGACCGAGATCAATACCACCGTGAACAGGGGAATGTGGAACATCATCCAAGATAGGGGGCTCGAGCGCAAACATGGAAGGCAAGGTTGAGGCAGCAGGCTCGTCATCTAAAACCATTCGCCTTCTCCGTGGCCTGTGCACTAAAGAACCCTCTTCCTCTTCCTCTTCCTCTTCCTCCATGGAACGAGATTCACTAATTTTCCTCTTTGAGGAATATGAACCAACGATAATTTCCTGGGCTTGAGCCAAGGACATCTTCGGGATAGAGGATGCAGACACCCCACGAGCAGAGAATCCTATTAAAAAGGGAAAAAAGTTAAACGACAGAAGAAAAAAAGACTCGAGTAAGGAAAGAAGCAAGAACAAAAGCTTCACTTACCATGGGTCTTTACTTGCCAACCGTACCTCCCAGCGAGGTACTTCCAAGATCTTTCTTCAGAAGGAGCAACATATAATAGTTTTTCTACCCAATCACGAATACCGGAGACATTCTCAATAATATTCATAATTGCTGAAAGGAGAAAAATAAATAGACATGGTGTTAAATAAAACATCTCAAGTCAAAACAAGAAAAAGTAAATGTGAGCTAAAGCATACCCACGTGCGCGATTCCACTTCTCAGGAAAGGGAAGATTTTCTTCACCCACTAAACCAGCAGTGGTTACAGCAACATAACGAAGGTACCAACCCCTATCCTTATCGTCTCCAGGGGTTACTAACACTCTTTTTCTTCTAGCAGTCAAAGTAAAAATCCCTTCACGAAATAAGGTAGGAGAGTAGGGGTGAATAAGATGGTTGAAGGTAAAAGGAACCGAGGCTAAAGAAACTAAACTCCTAAGGCATTCGATAACTCGCCACACAAGCGGGCCAACTTGTCCTAAGCATATATTGAAAAAATGATAAAACTCAATTATAACTGGGTCAATGGGGGGTCTAAACCCTAAAGTGAAGGGATAAGTATAAACAAAAGAATATCCCATCTTGTCAGACGTTATTCTTTGATTATTATTTGTAATATAGACAGGAAAGTCAGATTTCCATGAGCACTCCCCTCGAACAAGGGAAATCTGACCCTCAGTTATAAGGGCTGGGTATCTTTCTACACTATCAAGAGAAGAAGACTGATCTACAAGAATTTGACTATTCTTAGCAAAAAAAAACTCAGCAGGGACAATTTCATCGACTCCAGGTTCACGAAGGCGCTCGCCTCTACCTCTAGACGAAGACTGAGAAACCCTAAATCTCGGAATAACTGGAGATCTAGTGGAAGGAGAAGGAACTATTTGAGAAGAAGAAGAGCCCCTAGAAGGAGTGGATCCTAGACTTCTAAGTATACCACCCCTTCGACTCCTGTTGGAGAAGAAGATGGCGCTAAGCTTTCAATGTCTATTACTCTTTGAGGTTGGTTTGAAGAAGACATAGTTACAAAGGCAAAGAAGAAAGTCTTTTACAGAAAACAGAAGTAGAAAAGTTTTTCGTGGAAGCAAAGAAAAGAAAACATGTATTTCTACTTGAAGACAACCGTCAAACATGATAAAAAAGGAAAATAATGATGAAAAGTCATAATTGAAGATGTCACTTCAGGACTGGCACAACCGTAAAAAGCCCTAAAAGGTGCTAAGTAAATGCAAAACCAATCCGAAAAGGACACGTGGTATGAGCATTAAATGAAAGTTACAAACGACGCCTATGGTATAGAGAAGGATACAATGATTCAAGGAAAAGCGGAGGCAAAATATTCCCACCATAAATGAATATCCACTTAACAAATATTAATCGTTAAATATATGGTAAGTGGGGGGACTATCTGTATTGGTAAAAAAGAGTTTCACATGTAAGCCAGCTTTTGACAACTCAGCTAGTCACGTGGACACGGGAAAAAACGATAGCTGGAAATAACTCTTTGAAGAGGTACGATACAAAGAAGCACGGTTCAGTAAACCCACGAACTTATCAGCCACGGGAAGTCCAATTTGATCAAAACGGGAGAGAGGCACGGTCAGAATGAATCAAGACAAAGCTATGGGCAGATTCACGGACCCACAATTGATTACTCGAACGTTATGTAACTGAACCCCTATTTACCGTTATCCTTTGTAACGCCTCATTAATGTCATAATTAGGCATTAATGAGTAACCATAGCAGCAGTCGTACGTTATAAGAATCTCCTATATAAGAGAGGGGAATACAACTTGTAAAGGCATCTGATTCTCAGAATACAATCAACTTCGATATTTTATTCCTGTAATATTGTCTATAATTCATTTTTCCATTATCTCGATTATCAGTAACCCGTATTTATCTTAAAAATAAGCTTTAGTCAAATGGTCTAATTCTTTGGTTAAACAATCATAGAATAGATGCATCTATTAAAATTATATAATAATGAGCGGTCCATATGCCTGGTGGCTAGGCCCATATATATAATACTTTCCAAAAATCAGGGAATACAATCACAACCCCAACTGGTATAGTAACCACTTTATCATGAACAAGTTGTACATGAGAATTCTCGAAGAATCTCTGAATTCTTCAATATATGTCAATATGAATTTTCAATCATTTTTCACATCATAATTGAACCGAGATGACCGACCAGTCATGCTAACTGATATTTATTTCAGTAAATATCTTATTTACTATGGCATGTAATTTTACCATCATGCTTATACATGTGTAGTACAAATAGAAGAAAAGTCGGGTAACCTTTCATATTTACCTCGGTATGATTATTGTAATATGAAGATATTCAATCTTCCTTTCATTTATGGTCTCAAATTCCAACCACTTTGGCTAATATATTTGAAACTCAAAAAATTTCTTTTGAGACTTACTATAATATCAATGTCAAGAATAATTTCATTCATTCGGATAGAAATAATTTAGTTCTTCCGGAGCCCTTAATTAAGTTTTATATTACAAGATCTTTTGTCACACCATCCATATGGTAAATATCTCCTTCACAGAGAAAATTATATCATAATAATTGTCATTGTCAAAATCATCATAAGAAAAATCATTTCTTTCTTTAAGTTTGCCTTTAATAATTTTTTATAAGGCATCGCAAAATATTTTTTACGTACCACATGTACGCGACCGATGACATTCATATAATCATACAGTAATGTTCATTATCTTTCTTTCTCTCAAACCTCCCGTATAGGTGAGTTGTAATATTTATTCAACCATGCATAAGAATATTTTTATGCATAATATTTATCACATATATATTTCAACATTCACTTTCAGGAATGAGCCTGCATTTACTATGCATATCACAAGTCATATTCTCTTCAAGCGGACTATAACCATGTGGGCGTGCTTTATTATTTTCATACCACATTGATGGCAAACTTCACCTTCACAGTTTGAAGTAATATTTTATGAACCCTTATTGTTCTCCTTTTTACAATTATCATAATGGTGACTATTATTATTTTGGTCTTTACCACGCCCGCGTTCGTTAGTCAACCACTTATCTTCATTTAGACTTATTACGCACCACTACCACATTCACTTCAAGAACGTCGCAAATCAAGTGGGACAAGCTTCATGGCAGTAACATATTTGTGGATACGTAAATCCATAAAGTACAAATTGCATAAACAAAAATTTCACAAACTATATCTTCTTGGAAACGTAGTGAAATACAGCATAAAGGTTTGTGCTTTACAGCTATGCCATTGCTATCTTTAAGCTATACCGACAACTGTTGAGATATCAAATATACTGCTTGAGTTTCCATCCCATTGCATCTTTAATTTATGATGATACCATTTCTTCCATTTTTCTATACAGAAATTCTTGAAGAAGGAAGAAATCAAATTCAAATGGTTAGAGACTCGTGCGGATAACGTGTTAAGAAATTTAGTTCAAAGTAATAATATAAAACAAGGAAAAACATGCTAAGAGATAGAGAGGAGAGATTCTTATTTCTTCCATGTATTCAAGTGTGTACAATGTGATACCCAAATCCTTTATTTAATAGGATTACATAGAGGTATACAAAAGGATATCATAAACATGGCATTAAGTATTTGAGATAATGTAGGAAGATCAAGGGGGAGATTATGGAGGTAGGGGAGTTACAACCATAAGTATTGGAGTAGTGGGAGTTATGGAGATAATGGATAAGAGTAGTGGATGTTACAGGAGTTACGGACATCCACCATAATCTAATTGTAACGACCTGGCCGGTCGTTCCGAGAGTTTAGCCCCGTTTCCCCTGTTTCTGCTTCATTTTATGTGGTTCAGCTTCATCTATGTGTGTTGGGTCAGTTGGTTCGGGTTCAGAGTGGTCATGGTGAGCATTGAGGCAATTAGTCTCTCAAGGTAGCCTAAAAGTTGAGAAAGTCAACTGAGAGTTGACTTATCGCTAAACGGCCTCGGAATGTAGATTTTATGGCTCGGACAGCTTTGTTAGGTGATTTGGGACTTAGGAGTGTGTTCATAATATTCTTGTGATTCCCGGTGTAGAATTAGGCTTGAATTGGAGAAAGTTAGTTATTGGTGATTTCCAGTCGGTAGTCGAAAATAGGCTATCGAGGTCGGAATGGAATTTCAAAAGTTGGGATAGGTTCGTAATGTTATTTTGTATGTGTCTGCAAGATTTCAGGTCAATCGGAGGTGTTTTGGTTGGTTTTGGCGTAGTTGGCGAAATTTGAAAGTTTCAAAGTTCACAGTCTTGAATTTGATATAATTTTGGTGTTTTTGTGTTGTTTTTGGTGTTTCGAAGGGTCGACTAAGTTGGAATAATGTCGTGGGGTGTGTTGGTATGTTTGGTTGGGGCCCCGAGGGGCTCGGGATTGATTTCAGATGGTTGACCGGATTTTTAGACTTGAAAATTTGCAGCAGTAGCTGCTGGTGTGGAAGTTCTGGTGTTGACCGCACCTGCGGTCAGGCAGCCGTAGGTGCGATGGGCAGAGCGCAGGTGCAAAAAGGCTAGGCAGGGGATTTTTCCGCAGGTGCGAAGTTTTTGCCACACCTGCGAAGCTGCATGTGCGGAGAAGTGTCCGTAGGTGCGGAATTGGTCCGTTAAGTGAGATTCCGCAGGTGCGCACCTAGGACCGCAGGTGCGATTCCGCAAGTGCGACTAAATGTCCGCAGGTGCGGAAATGACTGGCATAAACAATATATAAAGTCCCTCCGAGAAAATTCTCTTATTTTCACCATTTTTGCATGAGGGGGGAGTTCTTTGAAGGCGATTTGGAGAAGGAAACTCGAGATTCTTCAGTAAAGGTAAGTTCTTTGGTTACTAACATCGTTCCTATGTTATTTTATTCAGATTAGGCTTGAAAATTTAAGGATTTGCGTAGGAAAAGGTTGGGAAGAAGGGGGTGGAGAATTGGAATTTCTTTTGAGGTTTTGGGTAGGCAATTGTGATTCGATTGTGATGATTTTCGTATAAGTAGAATCGTGGGAGGACGAGGTTTCTAGTGATGTAAAAATTATCGAATTTCGAGACTTGCGCCCGGGGCTCGAGTTTGGCCGAATTTCGAGATTTTTGTGTAATTTGATAGTTTTCGATTGGGTTGTGTTCCTCGGTTATATATTGATGATGTTGAACTGGTTTTGGCTAGATTCGGAGCAATCGGGAGCCTATTTCAAGGGCAAGAGCATTGCGGACTAGTGTTGTGGCCTGGTAGAGGTAAGTAATGGTTATAAATCTTGTTCTGAGGGCATGGAACCCCAGACTATATATTTTCTCACTGATTTTAGAAAGGCGCACATGTCGGATGACGAGTATGTGACGCGTACTGATTTTTGGATTGGACTAGGTCCTCTCCGTGGCAACTAATGAGTTGCATATTTACTCACAACCTTATGTTAAATTATATTCTAAAGATTTGTGAAATATTTGGGCTATAAGCCGTGTTTGAGGCCTCGTGCCCATCTGTTTAGACCCCTTGGGGGCTTTTTACTGTTGTTTTCCTCACTATTTGTTGACGATTTCACTCAGCATCATTGCGTATACTATTTTTCGAAACTCAACGTGATTTACACTACATGATCATAAAAATGATGTTTTGGGTCGAGTACCCTATTTTACTGATTCGCCCGAGGGCCTTTTGAGTGGTTCTGTTGAGTGTGGCCGAGGGCCAAGAGTGATGGTGAGGTGCTGAGTGATATTAGCGCTTGGGCTGAAGGAGCCCCTCCAAAGTCTGTACACACCCCCAGTGAGCGCACCGAGTGCCGAGTGACGAGTGATTGGGAGGCATGAGTGGTTGTGAGGTATGTCAGAGGGGCTGATTATGAGTGACTGTGAGGCATGCCCGAGGGGCTTATTACGATACATGTTTTTTCCCGAGGGGCTACTTATGATTTTACTACTTTCATTTGCATACTAAATCTTTCGGTTTGAAGTTGTTAAAATTATGCATTCTTTAAAGGATTTTTCTAAAGATGATTTAAGTCATGATGATTTCACATATCTATGTTATACTGTTGGAAAGAAAGGTTATGCCTCTTGTGATTTGATGACATTGATTTTATGTGTTTCTTGCTGCTCAAACAAGATTTATTTTCATTACTATTGAGTTGGCGTACTCACATTACTCCCTGCACCTTGTGTGCAGATTCAGGTGTTAGGGCAGGGTGAGATGTCCAATTGTTCCAGAGATTTTCGGAGGTTTGCGAGGTAGCTTCATGCGTCTGCAGTCCTGCTCCCTCTCTTGTTTAATATTGTAGAATTTATTTTTGTTGTGTTGTATATTTATGTAGATGCTCATGGCCAGTGACTCCGGATTCTCGGGGATTGTATTTATTATTCAGTATAGTTTTGGCTGTTTTATAAATGTTTAAAGGAAATTTTATGGGTAATCAATATAGTAAAGTTGCAAAAGGAAAGCTTATTATGATTTGAGTTTGGGATTTTGCTAGCCTAGTTCCATGATAGGCGCCATCACAGCTGGTCTGGATTTTGGGGTCATGACAGTTTGGTATCAAAGCGTTAGGTTGCATAGGACTCACCGAGCATGAGAAGGTTTATTAAAGTCTTGCGGATCGGTACGGAGACGTCTGTACTTATCTTCGAGTGGCTGCGGAATCCTTAGGAAAATCTCACATTTTTAAAAATTCTTGTTGTGCGCATCCATTGTATTCAGCCAAGAGCGTAACTCTTGAATTCCTTCCATGTATTCGAACGCGCACGAGAGCGCTTGGTATCAGCTATGCTTCGACGACTAGTGGCTTCCATGGATGAGATATGATTTTGGCATGTTGGTAATGGGCCAGTCTGGAAGACTTGAGGCTGGATTCATTCTGTGGCTTGATTGCTGAGATTTTTGTTGTGTGGGCACATGTAATTGGGGACTTATATGTCCGTTCGAGTTCGTATTGATGAGAATTGGTGACTAGATGCCTATGTGGTGAGTGTGATTTGATGGTTAGATGTGTTCAGATTGTGAATTGTGTCGAAAGAGTTGGCTAGAAAGGTGGTAAGATTTATTGAGTGTTTGATTTCTGTCTTGATTTGGTATATGGACTTGAGTTGTGAGTATATTGGAAGACCTCTCATGTTTTGTAGTTGTGGAGCGAAGCGAATTTCTCTATTGGGTTAGGAGTTCCTAGTGATGTCTTTGAGTTGATCATTTGCCCCAGTAACATTCATGTATTTGATTGACAGTGTATTCCAGCCGTATTAGCACTCCTTGTTATTGCATTCATTGATGGCGTCCGGGCATATTCACGTAGCCAAGAGTAGCATGCTCAGTATCTGAGGATGGCATTATAAGGATTCAAGGAGAGAAGGCTCTATGCCAATTCTCCGAGAGTGAATTTTGGCTCAGTTCAGTAGCATTCTTGGGACACGTGGTATCCAGTGAGGGTATCCATGTGGTCAGTCATGTGTGGGTAGAGCTTCTAGAAGCTTGAGATTTCTGTGACCGCCGCTCTAGTGTTAGTTCTGCCATCAGCTTCAGGTTTTTACCGCATATTGTGGTGCCTCGAGGGTAGGCGTTGGCTGTGTTCAGATACAGGAAGGCGTAGTGATTGCGTGATAGTTCTGGTCTTCAGAAGTGTATGGAGAGATAGCAGTTGAGGCTAAGAGGTCAGGGGTATCTCCTGTGGGTTGTCCTAGGATGTGTGGTCCCTATGTAGTTCTGTAATAAGTTCTCTTCTACCAGTAAAAGATATATGTTGTAATTTGGATTTTGATCGCTTGTGGAAGTTGGCGTGACTATTACGATGGTGGATGCGAGATTGGCAATTGAATTGAGTGTTAGAGTGTTTGGGTCATGTAAGCTTATAGAGGATTTAGTTGAATCCCACCACAACATAGTGGCAGTCATAATGTGTGGGCATAGTCTTGTTTTTCTTGATCCTTGGCTTTGAGCCAAGTGGGGGAGTTCGTTATTGATAAGTTGATTACACGATTATGTGTGGTATTGGTTTCAGTTCTAGGTATATTGGTAAATCAGTTATGACCTGCAGGTATGGGACCTGGGAATGTCACGAGTAATGGAAATTTCTTCGATATAGGTTGTAGTGTACTTGTTGGGTAATTGGGTTATATTGAATGATTTAGTGGAAATTGTAAAAGGTGTGGTGTGCGCAGTGTATGAATTTGCTTGTGGCTTCGAATGAGTGGATTACCTTCCTAGTATGTTAGTGTGCAAATGGGTCAGGTCAATTATGTCTAATTGGTCAGTGTGATTGAGATTTACGTTAGAGGATGTCAAGACTTGTGGTATTCTACATCATCACGGATTATACATATCGGTATCAGGAAGGTGAAAGTAATGGCTTTAGATTCGCAGAAGTCTCTTCAGGGTAAGTTTTTCTAATGTGGTGCGTTTGGGGATACTTGAGGGAGTATTCAGTCGCTTATGAGCCTTACACGGTAAAGTTTTGTGATTGGGTCGCGTGTGGTGAGTCTGGGTTGCAAAATTATGGTATTATGGCAGGAAGAAGTATCAATTTGAAGGTAAGTCTGGAGAAACTTGGGTAAATAGAGCAACTTGGTAGTAGGTCGGATCGGCATGGTAGGGGATACGATTAGTTCTTTGGGGTGTTCGTAAGGTGACGAGTTTTTCGGGTGTTTCTTAGCAATGCTCTTGGATTTTTGGTGGTCTGCGTAGTTTGGTTGAGATAGAAGAGTTCAGTCTTGATGGGTTGGTTTTGTGCAAATGGGATTTCGGATAGTTCCTGGTGGTTTCTACCGCGGTTAAGGGTGCATATTTTCTTATGACGTGGAATGAATTTGTTTCTAAAGGGGATCCAATGGAAGTTCTTGTCTAGTTGGGTACGTAGTTGCTTGTGGCTCAGAAGGGACCATGGAGTTCCCGTATTTTTCCTAGGTTGGCATGGCGTGTACGTTATGTTGGGTGGAGTTGATATTTGCATATGTGAGGTCACGGTTTGGTTCTGGAAGGAAGGTCATAAATTCTCCGACAGCATGGGAAATTTCAAATGACTAGGTAGATGATATCACCAATTGGTGCGACTTGATGAGCGTATATATTTCAGAAAGAGCAATGTGTTTGAGTTAAGGGTACTTCATTGGTATCGCGACGCCCTATTGTTGGATCGACTGTTGATATTCAAGTTTTCTTGGTGAACGGAAGAATTATAGGAGTAATCCCCGTGGAATGAGTGAGTATTGGGATGTGTTATGTATTCGAGCGATGGAGTTGTGATAAGATATGGTAATTCGTAAGTTTCATGGATTGTGAGACTGAGAGTTCTCATAAACAGGATATTTTGTGGAAGTGAACTGTGAAGAGACGAGCTGAGCTAGTCGGATGTTAGTATATACCATGATTTCTGTCATTATGAAATTTTTGGTAAGTTGTCTATCTGTTGTGGGTGATGAAAGTTAATTTAGGGTCATTGGTAGGCTAATATGGGTGCGTGTTCTGCACCGGGTCGGAATTGTTGGCTCGGAGTTCCTATTATTGAGGAAGGTACCATTTGATTGTGATTAATTTGTTCATTTTCTGGAGTGATCTATGAGTTACCCTTCGGTGTTGCAAGGAGTGGTGATTATTGGTTATATGCACATATGGTGCGGTTCTAATTGGGCTTTATATCTAGATTTCGGTATGGTAAGTAATTCGGGTGATGCGGGATTGAGACGTGTTGGTTATATACCTTCTATTTCGGGTGGCATGGTATCGTCCGGTTTCCCCCGTGGTTATGACAATGAACTTTGAGTACTTGAGGTCGAATTTCGAATGGTATTGATTTTGGAGAAGGTGTCTTGAAGTATTTCAAGTGGACCAGCGTTGGATAAGGTCGCGCAGTGTAGCGGAGTTATGTAGCGGTATGACCTTTTGGTATTGGATCCATGTGTTTTTTATTTTTACAGAGTGTTCCAGGTGGTTAGTAGGATATGGTGACGGTAATTGTTAATGGAAGGATGGTCCTCTCATGTGGATCTTTTATATAATTTTGTTGCATTGGGAAGTTGTTGTTAAGTACACAAATTGCACAGGTTTTGGCTTCAAATTTTATCGATGTGTCGAATGGTTAGTGTCATGTTATCAGGGTTGTTGTGATGGATGAGAGGAGGTCATTGGACCTAGAATGAATATTTTCGGAATTTTCTACAGCATAGTTGGAAGGATAAATATCGGGAGTCGGCTTAGAAATCTGTGATAACTCCTGTTTGGGAAGGGGGAGTTTCATGTCTGGTTGATCGGACGAATGGTTGTTAGTTCTATGTGCTTATTTCATCATCGGCGGTGTATGGAAGTGTTAGAGCGAGGCATTTCCTGGTAAGAGGTGGTGTACCGGTATTGGGTTGTTCTGAGCATTTATTGAGGTTAAGAGTTATTGCTATGAGAGTCGGGTCACACGGTGTATTATGTGATTTCATCTGGGGTACATATATGGCTTGATTCAATATGTTCAGGCTTGTTTAGTTTATAGTTATGGAAATTTTGATCTTATATATCATTTCAGAAGTGGGAATTTGGTTCTAAGGTTTATGGGCCAGGATTTGGATTTCAAAATTTCAACGGTAAGGAGCTATTGGACCTATATGGGATAGGGTGACATGGGATCACCCCTAGTATGTGCATGGTAAGCTACGTAACAGTTTGATAGTGTTGGGAAACAACTCTTGGCACGTTCGAGGACGAACGTATGTTTAAGTGGGGGAGGATGTAACGACCCGGCCGGTCGTTCCGAGAGTTTAGCCCTGTTTCCACCGTTTTTGTTTCATTTTATGTGGTTCAACTTCATTTATGTGTGTGGGTCGGTTGGTTTGGGTTCAGAGTGGTCATGGAAAGCATTGAGGCAATTAGTCTCTCAAGGTAGCCTAATAGTTGAGAAGGTCAACTAAGAGTTGAATTATTGGTAAATGACCTCGGAATGAGGATTTTATGGCTCGGATAGCTTTGTTAGGTGATTTGGGACTTAGGAGTGTGTTCAGAATATTTTTGTGATGCCCGGTGTAGAATTAGACTTGAATTGGCGAAAGTTAGTTTTTGGTGATTTCCGGTCGGCAGTGGAAAATAGGCTATCGAGGTCGGAATGGAATTCCGGAAGTTGGAGCAGGTTCGTAATGTCACTTTGGATGTGTCTGCAAAATTGCAGGTCAATCAGAGGTGTTTTGGTTGGTTTCGGCGTAGTTGGCGAAATTTGGAAGTTTTAAAGTTCATAGGCTTGAATTTGATGTAATTTGGTGTTTTCGTGTTGTTTTTGGTGTTTTGAAGGGTTGACTAAGTTGGAATAATGCTATGGGGTGTGTTGGTATGTTTGGTTGGGGCCCCGAGGGGCTCGAGATTGATTTCGGATGGTTGGCGGGATTTATGGACCTGGAAATTTGCAGCAGTAGCTGCTGGTGTGGAAGTTCTGGTGTTGACCACACCTGGGGTCGGGTAGCCGCAGGTACGATGTCGCAGTTGCGATGGGCAGAGCGCAGGTGCGAAAAGGCTAGGCAGGGGATTTTTCCGCATGTGCGAAGTTTTGGCCACACCTGCGATCCGTTAAGTGAGATTCCGCAGATGCGACTAAATGTCCGCAGGTGCGATGACTGGCAAAAACAGTATATAAAGGCCCTCCGAGAAAATTCTCTTATTTTCACCATTTTTGCATGTGGGAGGAGTTCTGTTAAGGCGATTTGGAGAAGGAAACTCGAGATTCTTCTGTAAAGGTAAGTTCTTTGGTTACTAACATCGTTCCTATGCTTTTTTTTCGGATTAGGCTTGAAAATTTAAGGATTTGAGTAGGAAAAGGTTGGGAAGAAGGGGGTGGAGAATTGGAATTTCTTTTGAGGTTTTGGGTAGGCAATTGTGATTCGATTGTGATGATTTTAGTATGAGTAGAATCGTGGGAGGATGAGGTTTCTAGTGATGTAAAAATTATCAAATTTCAGGGCGTGGGCCTGGGGCTCGGGTTTGGCTGAATTTCAAGATTTTTGTGTAATTAGATAGTTTTCGATTTGGTTGTGTTCCTTGGTTATATATTGATGATGTTGAACTAGTTTTGGCTAGATTCGGAGCAATTGGGAGCCTATTTTAGGGGCAAGAGCATTGCGGACTAGTGTTGTGGCCCGGTAGAGGTAAGTAATGGTTATAAATCTCGTCCTGAGGGTATGGAACCCCCGACTACATATTTTCTCACTGATTTTAGAAAGGCGAACATGTCGGATGACGAGTATGTGACGTGTACTGATTTTTGGATTGGACTAGGTCCTCTCCGCGGCAACTAATGAGTTGTATATTTACTCACAACCTTATGTTAAATAATTTTCTAAAGATTTGTGAAATATTTGGGCTATAAGCCGTGCTTGGGGCCTCGTGCCGATCTGTTTAGACCCCTTGGGCGCTTTTTACTGCTGTTTTCCTCACTATTTGTTGACGATTTCACTCAGCATCATTGTGCGTACTGTTTTTCGAAACTCAGCCTGATTTACACTACATGAGCATAAAAATGATGTTTTGGGTCGAGTACCCTATTTTACTGATTCGCCCGAGGGGCCTTTGAGTGGTTCTGCTGAGTGTGGCCGAGGGCCAAGAGTGATGGTGAGGTGCTGAGTGATATTAGCGCTTGGGCTGAAGGAGCCCCTCCGGAGTTTGTTCACACCCCCAGTGAGCGCACCGAGTGCCGAGTGACGAGTGATTGAAAGGCCGAGTGGTGAGTGATTGGGAGGCATGAGTGGCTGTGAGGTATGCCCGAGGGGCTGATTATGAGTGACTGTGAGGCATGCCCGAGGGGCTGATTATGATACATGTTTTTGCCCGAGGGGCTACTAATGATTTTACTACTTTCATTTGCATACTAAATCTTTCGGTTTGGAGTTGTTAAACATATGCATTCTTTAAAGGATTTTTCTGAAGATGATTTTCAGGCATGATGATTTCACATATCTATGTTATACTGTTGGAAAGAAAGGTTGTGCCATTTGTGATTTGATGACATTGATTTTATGTGTTTCTTGCTACTCAGACCTGATTTATTTTCATTACTACTGAGTTGGCGTACTCACATTACTCCCTGCACCTTTTGTGCAGATTCAGGTGTTAGGGCAGGGTGAGTTGTCTATCTGTTCCAGAGATTCTCGGAGGTTTGCGAGGTAGCTGCATGCGTCCGCAGTCCTGCTCCCTCTTTTGTTTAATATTATAGAATTTATTTTCATTGAGTTGTATATATATGTAGATGCTCATGACCAGTGACTCCGGGTTCTAGAGGTTGTATTTATTATTCAGTATAGTTTTGACTGTTTTATAAATGTTTAAAGGAACTTTTATGGGTAATCAATATTGAAAGTTGTAAAAGGGAAGCTTATTATGATTTGAGTTTGGGTTTTGGTTGGCCTAGTTCCATGATAGGCACCATCATGACTGGCCTAGATTTTGGGGTCGTGACACTAATGTTTCATAACATGAGGGTTAATTGCACGCATAGTTATTTAACTTTCAATTTACGCATCGACCAAAAAAATATAAATTCATTATGCATATATATCACAAAAAATAAATAGGAAGACACTAAATCTAATCGAGAGACACAAGTAATTAGTTGTCTCTTCAGCAACTCACCTTACATAATATTCACGTGATACTATTTAATGGAAACAAAAAAGGGAATCTTACATAAATGTTTCAAATAAGTCAGAGTTTAGCAACCTCTGGTCATTAATCATATGCTTATCAAAACTAGCCAAATACATAAAAATTTAAAATCCAAATAAATAAGGTTCGCCAAACACATAAAAATTGAAAATCCAAACAATAAGGTTCTTTCTCTCCAAGAATCACACGCAAAGATCTCCTTTTTATAAAATGTGATAAGCAATATTAGAGGCAAGATAGAAAGAAAATTCCATGGATGAGGTAGCAAATAAGGTGATGGGGATTGTCTTACCAAAAACATAAGAAAAACCCTAGCTCTGATGATAGGCGATTGGGAGAAGATACACGTGTGAAGCTTCACGAAGCACTTCCATGGCCGCTCCGATCGGCGGCCAGCCTCCTTCAACAGTTTGTTTGCCTCCACAATGTCCTCCCAGTATTCCTAATCCTACTACACAATCAAAAACATCTCTAGATTACTCCAAGATCCTGAAACCTAGTACTATGAATGAGTCTACGGACGTAAACGCGGTTGTGCATGATACTATTAATCCCATTCCAAAGAGACGAGCATTGTTTGTCAATGGGCGACCACTAGTTAAATTTACTGAAGCAGAAGTTGAACGCACGAATGTTATAGAAGGGCTTCAATATGATATAGTTGGGAGGTTTGCATATGGATGGCCAAAATTGCAAGAAATATGTCGAATTGTGCCTGCTCGATGTGGAATCAAGGGAGAAAGTAGAAATGGATTTCTTAGAGATAGACATGTTTTCATTCGGCTTACTTTATGGCAAGATTTCATTGACTTCACGTCGAAAGGTGCATATTATGTCAAAGATAAGGCAGGCTACTAATATCAGTTATGTCCACTAATCTATGATTCCAAGTTTAAAGCTAGAGAAGAGACTCCAATGGCCATGGCTTGGATCTTTTTTCCAGGCCTACTACCTACTTTCTTTGTGAAAGAATGCTTATTTTCACTTGACTCAATTGTTGGGAAACCACTTCAATTTGATATGGCGACAATTAACAAGACTAGACCTAGTTGTACAAGGGTTAAAGTATTAGTTGATTTGTTGGTTGATCATCCTAAGAAAGTTAGGATGGATATTCAAACTGAGACTACTGGAGAGACAAGGACTTAATGGGTCACAATTAAGTATGAAATGATGCCTAAATATTGCAAGGAGTGTAGATTGCAAGGACATGATGAAATTGACTGTTGGCGATTGCATCCAAAATTGATAGTACGTGATAATGGTAAACAGACTGCAGATGTTAATGATAGTAAAAAGAAGCATAAGAAGGAGCCTTTGATGATCCTTACAAGTGGGAAAGTTGTGGGGAATGTTGGTGCACAATGGAAATAAATAAGGGACAATCGTGTTAAGAAAACTGGACAACAAGGTGAAGAGAAGAATCAAACGGGGGAAGGAAATTGTTCTTGCTGCAAAGGAGCTGCAACAAACAAATTTGCAGTCTTAGAGGTGGAGGAACTGGAAAAGGAAGTTGAAAATCAGTTGGATATGGTGGAGAAATCAAATGAGAATGTTAGGCCTAGACATACTCCTAATAATAATGGAAGACCGAATCCAACAGCAGCTGAGTTTAATCCTACTTCATCTGGGACAAACTTGGTGGAGAAAAGGAAAACTAATAGTTCTGAGAAGACTGGGAATACTAAAGCAGCAGTTGAAAAAAAGGAATCAACGGCTCAATGGGTTAATAGGACCTTTGTCCCTACATATCCAGTACCAAACAATGAGGATAATACCAATAGTGTGAACAATAATCAACAGGAAGCATATTTGCCTCAACTGGTTACTACCAATCAATCTTGTCATGAAGTTCCTTCACAATCTTTAATTGCTGGGAATATTAAGTTAGGTCATTTTTGGATTGATCAAAATGAAGATGAATCAAAAGAGGAAGGAGAATTTCATTCTGAGGAACAACATGTAAATGCAGAAGATGATAATCAATCATGTGGGGAAGACATTGATGTTGAGGTACAATTTGCAGCTGAAGAAGATCAAATTAATGCAGAAAGATCAGTGGCAAAACAGGTTGAAAGGAATATTGTACAAACCATTTAACCTAGCCAAAAACCTAGTACTAATACACCAGATAAACAGCAACCTAAACCACCTATAATCGCACCAGAAAATAGTCTTAGCATTAATCCCACACTGTCAACTCCAGCTCCAATAAACACAAACCTACAAATAAAAAATACTACCACTCCATCAAAATACCCTGCATTCTCCGTAGCTCCAGCAATCTACAAACCTCCCAAAAGCAACATTGCATTAGTCCCCAAACCTGTGAAAACTCGGTTAATTAAGCAAAACAAGAATGATGAAGAGAAAAAGAATGAGGAGAATCATGGACAAGATATAGATAAGGAATCCACTACACATAGTAAGGCAAGGAGACCTATCTCCCAGAGTAATAGATAAAGTAAAATCAGCAGGAAGAGGAAAGAATAGCAACACAAGGAAATCACTAGTGTTCCAGGTACTAGTGTTCAAACAAGAAGGGCAGGTTCTAAATCACTTGTTTGATGATGAATGCCATAATTTGGAATATTAGATCAGTGAACACATAACAAACCTTTGAAAGGCTTATACTAATGCATAGACAATACAAATTTAGATTTTTTGGATTAATGGAACCAATGCAACAATCGAGAAAGCTTGAAAGATACAGGAGCATAATTGGATTTGCACAAGCTTTTGTCAATATCTCTAACAAAATATGGGCCTTTGTAGATGATGGATTTGAGGTTATGGTATTAGTTAACATGCACCAACAACTCACTTTGATATTAACTGAGATCAATACTCAAAAAGAAATTATCCTTACTCTTGTGTATGCCAAATGTGATCATATTGAGCATATTGAATTATGGGATACTCTGTATGATATGGCAAGGGATATGGTTACTTCATAGATTGTTGGTCGGGATTTCAATATAATATGGGATGAGGAAGAGAAGTTTGGTGGTCTACATGTCCCATTAAATGAAGTGTATGACTTTAGGCACTGTATTAACACTTGTAATCTCAATGATATTGGATTCAATGGAAGAATATTCACATGGTGGAATGATAGGGCTGAAGAGGACTGCATTTTTAAAAGGCTTGATCGAGTGTTTGGAAACTTCGAATTGCAGCAGCTTTTTCCAGGAGTGAAGGTCACTCACTTATCAAAAATTGGATCAGATCACTGCTCATTATTGATCAAGTGTGATCCAAATCAGTTGCCTATTAAGAAATAGTTTAGGTTCCTGAATTTTTGGACTGATCACAATACATTTCAAGAGGTTGTAAAGGAGAACTGGGTAGATGATAATATGGAAGACTCTCACGTCAGCTCATTTACAATCTTCACCAATAAATTGAAGAAGCCTAAAAGAGCATTAACATTATGGAGTAAGGTTACATATGGGGATATTTTTCAGAAAGTTTCAAGCCTAGAAGAGATAGTTGTGGTACATGAAATACAGTTTAAACTTAATCCTATGATAATGAATAGGGAAAGACTAAATAAGGTGCAGGCAGAACTAATTAGATACTTAGCTCTTGAAGAACAATTCTGGAGACAGAAAGCATGCATGGCATGGTTTAAATATGTGGATCGAAATACCAAATTTTTTCATGCACAATTGAAGGGGAGAAGAAAAAGACTTCAATTAAAAAGGATCCAAAACAGTGAAGGCAACTGGATAGAAGGAAATGATCAAATGGCTGAAGAGGCAGTCAAGTTCTTTCAAGGTCAATTCCATGAAGATGCGGTGCCAACTTCATTTGGGATAATCGAGCATGTCCCTAACATGATCTCGATGGATCAGAATCAAGAACTTTTGAAGCAACCTACAAAAGAAGAAGTGAAGCATGCAGTGTTTGGATTAAATGCAGATAGTGTTGGGGGCCCGGATGGATTCACAGGAAAAAAATTGCATCAGTGTTGGAATATTATTGTAGATGATGTGTTTGCTATGGTAAGGGACTTCTTTAATGGTGGGGAATTACCTAAGTTTATCACTCACACAAACTTAGTGTTACAACCAAAGAAGAAGGAAGTGAATAACAGACATTAGGCTAAGTACTAAAGCAGGACCAAATGTGGTGATTAAGTTGGACATGACAAAAGCATATGATAGGCTTTCTTGGCTGTTCATGACTAAAGTACTGAGGAAGATGGGTTTCTCTGAAAGATTTATTGGAATAGTGTTTAGTATTGTCTCCAATAACTGGTATTCTGTATTCATAAATGGACAACCCTATGGTTTCTTCAAATTAGCAAGAGGAGTCAAGTAGGGTGATCCCTTATCACCTGCACTGTTTATTCTATCTGCTGAAGCGTTATCAAGGGGTCTCAATGCTTTACATCAGAATCTATATTTCTGTGCTTTTGGATTGCCAAAATCGAGCCCCAAGATAAACTATCTTGCTTATGCAGATGATACTATCAGCTTCTTTTCCTCTGATGCTACTTCCTTAAGTTTGATTATGGAGGTATTGAAGGCATATGAATCTACATCCGGACATCTTATTAATAAGGCAAAATCAGCAGTGTACATGCATCACTCAACAAACATGGAAATAATGAACAAAGTGCAGAGGATAACTGGAATTAGTAGACAGGATTTTCCATTCACCTACTTAAGTTGTCCCATATTCTATGCTAGGAGGAAAATGGATTTGTATCAGGATTTAATGAAGAAGGTGCTGAATAAGTTGCAATCATGGCAAGGGAAATTGTTATCAATTGGAGGTCGGGCAGTATTAATTACTAATATACTTTAAGGAATGCCTATTCACCTGTTGTCAGAAGTGAATCCGCCAGTATCTGTCATCAATAAACTCCATAAAATGTTTGCTCAATTCTTTTGGAGTAATGCACTAGGAGGAAAGGAAAGGCATTGGGCATCCTGGGACATATTTTGTTTGCGTAAAGAGGAAGGAGGAGCAGGATTTCGATCATTGCATGATATGTCAAGGGCCCTATTTTGCAAGTTGTGGTGGAACTTTTGAACTAAACCAACACTTTGGAGTTCATTCGTGAGCCAAAAATATTATAAAAAGATGAATGCGATGGTGGTTCCATGGAGACGTGGATCTCATATTTGGAAGAAAATTATTGAATGTAGGGATTCCATTGAACACCAAATCATATGGAAAACAAGAATGGGTCCATCATTATTCTGGTTTGATAATTGGACGAGATTGGGTGCGTTATATTTTACAACTGCTCCGGACTTTTATTGTGAAGAATCAATCCATAATGTCTATGATGTAGTCAAGGAAGGTGGGTGGAATGAAGAAAGATTGATGCAGATTCTGCCTCAGGACATAGCAGATCATAACATTGATAATATTAAGCCTCCAGTACTTTATGATGAATTGAATAAACCATTTTGCATTATGGAACCAAGAGGAAAATTTTCTGTTAAATAAGCATGGGAATATGTACGAAGGAGGAGGGATCCTAATGCTGGTTTTACAAATATTTGGGTTAAGGGATTACCTTTCAAAATTGCCTTTTTCATGTAGAAAATTTGGAAGGGCGGGATACCTTTGGATGATTTCTTTAGGAGGCTGGGATATTTTATGCCCTCTAGGTGCTGGTGTTGTAGAGAACCAGATGAGGAAACTTTTGTCGCATATGTTTTTCAGATCATTTGCAGCACATACAGTATGGTTCTATTTCCTTGCAAATGCTGGAATGTCCATAGTTGGTTTGTCACTTCAACAGGCAATAACCAAGTGTTGGACAGTGCAAGTTGTCCCTCGACTAAAACTTGTGTTTCAAGCATTGCCTTTGATCATTTTGTGGGAGTTGTGGAAAAGAAGAAACAGCTATAAACATGGGGAAATGACCACAGTTAGCAGGGTAATATACCAGATTTCTACTACAATTCAAGCTCTTGTCAAAGTCAGAAAACCAAGCTTGCAAAATATCCTTCATAAATGGCCTGAGCTTCTAAAAATGATGGAATAATACATACCCAAACTGAAGGTGACTAAGGTCTTATGGGAGGTGCCTTAACATGACTGGATAAAGGTAAACACAAATGGGGCTTCAAAAGGAAATCCTGGCATAAGCTCGATTGGATTTGCGGTAAGGGACAGTGAGGGTGATCTGAGCTATGCAAGGGGGAAAGAAATTGAGGAGGATACAAATGTGTAAGATGAAACTATTGCTATCCTAGAGGCAGTAAAATATTGCGTGCAACAAGGGTATATCAATGTACATATTCAAACAAACTCATTGCTATGAAGAATGTGGTAGATGGAACCTGGGATCCACCTTGGGCAGTAAATGCATATGTGCAGGAAATTAAAGACTATATGAGGAGGTGCAATTGCAGGATATCACACATAATGAGAGAAGGCAACAGCTTAGCAAACCACATTGCCAATTATGCTTTAGATGTTGGGCCTGTAGAGTGTCATTGTTTTGAGGATCTTGATGTACAAGGTAGAAGGTTGGTGAATAGTGATAAAATACAGTGTCCATACTTAAGAGTAAGAGTTGCAAGGAACTAGGAATGGAAGGGGAGGATGTCACTGAGAAGGAAGTATCAGGAGCATACACAAGCTCATTATGTTCAAATCCATTTGGAGAAGAGCATAATAAGGCCAGTTTTTTACTAACATAGTTTTCTATTTTGCATGTGAAGGTACTGTATCTATGCCATGTTATTTAATGACTCCCAATTGGTGGTATTAGTGCAATACACTAAATCCAATGGGAGAAAATTAGGAGTAGGCAAAAGCATAGACTCAAGGAAGAATTCTCTGCTGAACAGATATTCTGCTTTAGGCAGGTTCTTTTGGCATGAAAAATCAAGAGTTTATGAGGTGTTTGGAAGAGATAATCAATTGCACATCAACACCTCAAAGGCAAAGGATGGGAGACACACATTTATGGACACAGATCAACAATGGGAAGCACAAACATATATCTGTAAAATGGACTACTACATATACATGCACATATGTTGCAGTATTGAAATTAGTCTGCATAGGTATGGGAATGTTGCTCATTGGATCATCAAAATACTTTCAACAACACATACAGGGAGCCAAGCAATTTCAATGCAGTTAATAGATGCAAATGTAAGATACATCAACATATATCACAAGGAATGCAATGAAGTAACAAAGAACTGCATATGGCAAAGAAGCAGTACCGGCAGGGAAATTTGGCAAAGGATGGGAACAATTTTTTTAACTAACATAGTGTTCTTTTTGGCAGGAAGAGATACTTTAATTGTGCCATTCCCTATTCCTAACTCACATTTGGTGGTATTAGTACTATGTACTCATTCAAATGGGAGGGAAGCTAGGGAAGGCATAAGCATGATGATGGATTATTACTGGAAAATGCTAGGTCATTACGACATTATGTGTGACATTTGGCATGCTCATTTTCATGTTCATTGTTACAATGTATCAAAAGGTGTAATTGACCTAGAAAATATGTGTAGTATTCAAGACTCAAGCACTCGACGAAGCCGCAAGAGACACACAGTGCACAATTCATCAGGAGCGAACCACTGCTTTTCAACTGGATTTATTCAAGTGTGATGACCCAAGGGGTAATTTTATAAAATTAGACTCTATTCCATACTTAATAGATATAAAATGACTAAAATTAAATACCTCAATTTGCATGCACAGTCCGGGCGTGAACCCGAAAAATTTTTATGTGGAAATATGAGAAATAGTGATTTTTAGAATTTAAATATAATAAAACTTGACTTTGATCAACCTTTTGAGTAAACGGACTTAGATTCATGTTCCGACAATCCCGGGAGGTTCGCAGTAAAATATGGAACTCGGCATGTGCCCGGAAATAAATTATGAGGTCCCAAGCCTTAGAAATCAATTTTTGAAAGAAATTATTTTGCTGAAATGCTTATGAATTAAAGAAAATAAATAAGGCTAAAAAATCAGTGATATCGGGTTCGTATTTTGGTTTTGTATCCCGGTACAACTTTGTTATGACATGTTAAGGTTAACTGTGAAATTTGGTGAAAAACGGAGTTCGTTTGATGTGATTCGGACATCTGGTTGAGAAATTATGAACTTTAAGAGTTTTTGTTGAAAACGAGGAGTTTTGAGAAATTATGAACTTTAAGAGTTTTTGTTGAAAATGATGAGTTTTGAGGTTTAATGCATATATTTACATGTTATTTGCATGATGTTATCGCACAAGCAAGTCTGTATGATATTTTTAGACTTGCGTGCATGATTTGTTTAGAGCCCCGAGGGCTCGGGTGAGTTTTGGATAGGCCACTGGGTGTTTTTCACTTTAAATGAACTGCTGGTTTTCAATTTTCTAGTGTCCAGGTATTTTATTCTATGTGATCGCATAGGAAGGTCCGTGATCGCATTGAGCAAAATTCGAGGCCCCTGTTAGTTGCACTGTGCGAACACAATCCCACGACTGTGATCACATAGCTTCGCTAGGCTTCACTGTGCGAATGCACCTGCAGCTCCGCGACCGCACTGAGTTAAATTAGGCCTAGGGGAGGGGAGGTCAATACACTGTGCGATCGCACCCCTCCCCATGAGAACGCGCTGCCCAATTTCCCCTTACCATGTGCGATTGCATATCATTACCCGCGATCGCACAGTTGCCCAGCCTAGCTATTATAAATATCTTTTTAAAATCGGGCAGAACCCTTTCTTCCCCAAATTTTTGAGGTTCCATCCCTAAAAACGAGTTTTCTTCAACAATCTTATACCCAATTCATAGGTAATCAATTCCAAACCTTGTTCTTTCAATTCCTTACTATTCTGCATCACTTTTAAAGCAGAAACAGAGAATTTTCATGGTAAAAGTTTAGGATTAGAGTAGAATTAGGGAGTTTTGTAAAAAATGAATTTTTATATCATATTTATGTTCCTAGTGGTTTCGTTTTGATAATATTGAGGAATTGTGAGAAATGCAGTCTAACTGTTTCATAATTATTGAGGTTCATGTGGTTATTGAGTTTCAATGAGTTATTTCCAATTGTTGTTGTAAGTGTGTTAAAAATGTTGGTTGTTCTCTTGAGTTTATCATAGTATATAAAGACTGAGCTGGATTGACAACGTTACGGTGTTTACTTATATTCTGGTTGATTTATTGTGACATGATATTGGTTAAAGCTTACGAGCTATATGATTTTCTGTTTGAAATTGTGGAAATAACAATATTGTGAAAGGCTTGGCCTGTATTGTGAAATTCTTTATGAATAAATTGATATGATATGTCTGGTGGGAGCAGGTTGCACGCCGCAACAAGGAGTGATAAGGGTGGACAGGTGGGATCGGGTTGCACACCGCAACAGGAGCAATAAGAGAGGACAGGTGGGAGCAGATTGCACGACGCAATAAGGAGCAATAAGGGAGGACATTTATATTTTTACTAATTTTCAAAGAAAATAAAGATTTGAAAAGCTAAATGTTTATTTTTACTGTTTTATTTTTTTGAAAAACAAACATGTGAAACTTTCTATTTTATATTATTATTTTCATATTTTGGCACTACTTTTATTCAAACATAAAGTTTGAAAACTTGAAAATTGTTGAGGATTGGTTATAGTTGAGGCCTGAAAGAGGCGGTTGTGTTACTTTATTATTGTTGCAGTATTTGAATTGATGTGTTTAGATTTCCTTTCTATTTTATAATCATTGTCTCAAATATATTTTCTTGTTCGTACGCCTTAGCCTCGTCACTACTTCGCCAAGGTTAGGCTCGGCACTTACTCAGCACATGGGGTCGGTTGTACTGATATTACACTCTGTGCTCTTTTGCACAGATCCAGGTACTAGTCAGCAATAGAGGATTCCAAGACGACCACCCGATTCATTTGGAGACGCGAAGTACATCTGCCGGAGTTCGCAGATTCCGAGAGTCTTCTTCCATTTCTACATACACCGTTTTATATTATTCAGAACAGTCGCACTATTTCTTTCAGCCATTATTTGTAGTATTCTTTAGTAGTTCGTGGATTGTGACACCAGACTTTGGGGTAGTCTTAGAGTTGTTTACATAATTAGTTCGTGATCCATTTTATTTAAATGGTCATTGTTATCATTTTATTTTTATTTCTGTTGGGAATTGTTTTAATTAGGCGCAATTGAAATTTATTTATTTATGCTCAAGTAATTAATCAAGAAAATTAGTTAATCGACTTCTAACATTGGCTTGTCTAGCAAGAGTGGTGTTAGACGCCATCACGATCCCTGAGGTTGGGAATTTGGATCGTGACAACAAGATTTGCTGAGTATAAAAAGAGGGGACTCATAAAGTACAACAAGTAGGATATACAGAGAACACAAGCTGAGGGAAAGATCACCTTTTCATACATGGAACACAATTGAATTGGAAGACAAAACACACACTCAACACAAATATTTGGTGTTGGGCAGTGATTGCAGCAGATAGTCACTTTTGGTTTTTTCATACTGCAAAGATTAATAAATACAGCTTATACACTCACATAGAGTTAAATCATGCAAAGGAATTGGAATCCACAAATGCTGAGAATCACACTTTGACGTGCCAAAATAGGAAACAAATGCGTGGCAAGGCAAAAATGGCTATGTCTGTAATAGGTTAGTTTTTATACATGAATATTCGTATTCGTACAAGATCAATTTGTAATGTCAACTTTGGGTCTCATAAACCCAAATCATATAATAGGACTTATGTAGTAGACATTTATTATCGCCTTACTCATCGTAAGACACCATGATACTCTGTTTTATTTGATTATTTATATAAAAACTAGACTTAGGCACTCTGCCTAGTGGATTTACTAAAAAAAATAAGGTGACGAATATTTAAAAGAAAAATAAAGTGTGTGTGTATATATATATATATATATATATATATATATATATATATATACACACACACAGATAGATGAGTCAATATACATAATTTGAGGAAGATTTGAGGTGATTTGGACTGATTTGGTATCAAAATCAAAACATTCCTCTACAACACATGTATCTCACACTCAGATATACATGGATATACATGTGATACTTTGATACACATATGATACACATTGTGATATAAATATCATATTTTTCATGTTCATCTTTTACTTCCAATTTTCAGTTCAAACCACCTCAAAACTCTACCAAATCATCCCAAAATTGAGATTCAAGCTCCTTAAGATATATCCAATCTATTCTAATAGCACTTACTCAAAAGAAAGAAAAATTTTGACTTTCTTTTGCTATAAATAGCTAATTGGCTAATATTTATAATATTTTATAAATTGGCCAATTCTTATAATAAGCTATTTATAAATGAACCTAGCTGGTAGATTTTATTTTCAAACATTAACTCATTTTTTCAAAAATAGCTGAGCAGATTTCTAAAGGTGACAAAAATATATGAACAGGAAATGAAAAACTCCAATTGAAGTGGGTAACGGTAAGGTATTTATCGAATATCCTTGAGGTTCCATCGGATAAAATGGCCTGAAATTAGTTGTGTGTTAGGCAAACGCGGATCAAGGATTTCTAGTACATGGGTGAACTACTAAAAAAAGAAGAAAATGATGTATCTAGTGGGGAATTGATCCCTATACCTTTTGGTCAATAACTCAACATTCAACCAAGTGCACCATTCAACATTTTGAAGCATTGGTGTCAGTAGTTAATATTACAACAATTGTAGAAACTATGTACATAAAATATCTAATTTTCCAGTGTGACTATGGGTTCACGTGCCCCATAACTGAACCTATAAATATGCCCCTGGTATTAGGGTAGAATAATAAACTAGTATGATCCATGTCAAACAGCTCTATAATAAGCAATCTTTTTTTTTTGGGAACTAATACATTAAAACCTCTATCTATTTATCTTGAGGCTTTAATTTTTCACCTAAATATTTCGAAAGATTTATTATACCTTTTATTCTTGTTCAAAATGTTTCTACCATCACCCTAAAATATTATAGTGGCATAGAGAGTATATTTCTAAAATGCGTGAGGTTAGGTAAATATTAAGAATTTATATTTTGCATCATTTATTTCATTAAAAACCTTTTCCTACTTTTTATTTGCATTATACTTTTTCTTTCCTTCTTTTCTATTTCTTTTCTCTTTTTCTTCTCTTCTCTTTTTCTTTCTCTTCCTTCTTTCCTTCTTTCCCTACCCATTACTCTGCTATACTAAAAAATGTTAAATTTCTTAATTGAATTGAATATTGATTGAGTATGACAGTTGTGAGCAAAGATGAAATGAAACGGAGAGCAATCGAGCTAGGAGAGATTCAAATTTAATTTAAGGAGAAAGATAAGTTAATACAATAGTATATATCTAATTTGACTAACACCGCTAGCCGTCTACTGGAAAAACTATACTAGTAGCTAAGTAATAGCTAACTACAGTTACAAGCGACTGGTTCATTAACTATGGTTAAATTAATAGCTGGTAATTAAGACTAAATGACATCACACATGGACATATCCTTTACACTTCCCTTCAATCTAGGAAGTATGAAGATATTCTTCATTCCTAACTTGGATGTCAAGTAGTCATGTTCAGCCCTACCAAGACCCTTGGTGAGTAAGTCTGCTTGTTGCTCTGGTGAAGACAGATAATGAGTGTTTCTAAGGCCTTGTTGAACATTCTCCTTCATGAAATATTAATCAATATCTATGTGTTTGGTCTGCTCGTGAAAACAGGATTAGCAGCAATTTGAATGATAGACTTGCTATCATAATATATAGGCACTAATGAGGGTACTAATTAAAATTGAATCAGTCACACATCAGTTGGGACCAACAATTACCCACACGCTTATGAATTATTAACAAGGTAATTGATTGAACTTTTAAGCACAGATAGTTCCAATGTGACACTTGAGCATCAAGAGTTGATTTAATTCATCAAGAAAACTCCCTCTTTCATGTAGGTCATTGTGGATCCCAAACTCCTCCTCTTCTACTCTCCTTTTGCACCTCAATTAAGAATGTAGCACTCAATTCAAAAATTTGTGAAAGGTTCGCTCATCTCTCTCAAAAGAGTGTCGCAAGTATAGTTTTAAGTACCATAGGCTTGCCTCTCATGTAAATCACCACTAATATAAGCTCATTCGGCTTGAAATCACGTAAGGATTTTTAGGAATTCAATGAAGTCTTTTGGACTAAGGTTGGATATACTATGATAGAATGGGTTCATCTTTCCTTAAGCACTCTATTTTCTCTTATAGGCTCATGCATTTCCACGTTTTGAGGCATTTTCTTTCCCATGGGGGGGAGGGGGGGTTAGAGAGACTTAGCATCAATATTTCTTGGTCATGATATTCATTTTCTCCTTCTTTATTTTTTCCATGCTTTGCATCATTACCATTCTTTGAAATCCCTTCAACTTATTCACTTTCTTTTTACTTTTTTCTTTTTGTTCTTCTTTATTTTTCTTGCCTTCCCTTTCTTTATTCTTTTCTGTTTTTGTGCCTTGATACCTTTTTCAAACTCCTCGCCTCTCCCCCAAACTTATATTTTTAGCCAATTTTTTCACAAGAGTGTTAGGGAAAGCTCGGGTGCCAAGAGAGGGTCAAGACAGAACGGGTAAAGGCTTGTAACATGGTGATAAAAATGAGAAAGATTTTAGGCTCAAATGGATTGACTAGTGATAACAATATCAGTGGGTTATGGAAAATTTTCAAGCGGGTCAAGGAGATCCTACAATCACTTCTCAAGCCAAGAAAAACTTAGAATTTCGCCTAGAAACACATTCGGACCATTTGTGAGGGTACTTGGACTTGCAACAAAATCATCTCACCTCTCACACAGCTGGATTGTTAAAAAGGATAGAGTCGAGGGCCCACAACGACCATATTCATGATTGAAAATCACTATGGCTCAACCAAACCACTCGATGATTGCCTAAGTCAACGCAAGAGTCACAAGGTCACTAACTAGAGCTACTTATTTCCATAAAAACTTATTTTTAACCATAAGCACGTAGTTAAGTGTGCTGGTACCAAGTGAAGCATGTTGACTCTTTTATTCATTACTATTACTATTCTTACCTAAACACCAAAAACTGGCTCAATCCCTTAAGAAGGTTGTCGCATCATCCATCGTTAGAAAGAATCACCCGGTTCACACATAAACTACCTTTGAAAAGAACCGTGGCATTAAAAAAACTGAAGGCTTATTACTAATAAAAACATAAAAAGAAGCTACAAAATTAAAAAGCTATTAGGCTAAACAAAAAGCTACTGAATTAAACATAGAGTAATAAGGAAACAAAATAAATAAGCTACTAAAAACATATATGAATGTACATAATGAGAGGGGAAATAGAATATATACATCAATAGAGAAAGAGGGAAGAATATATACATAAATAAAAGGAAAGAGGAAAATGTTATCAGTTATTACAAATCAAATGTCAAATCATCCAAATATAAAATAAACTCCACCCCCTCGAATAAGCATAAGAATTGTCCCCAATGCTTAACAAAATAAGAATAAGGGACGGTAAGAGTAAAGATGACTCCCTATGTGGTCTTGGACATCTCTGTGTCCATAGCAACGTCACCACCCTCAGCCTCCTGTAATTGGATCTCGTCATCCTCGGCTCTGGGAGTATATGGGTTGGTGAACATCTGTCGCACCACCTCTGCAGTGTCAGCAGCCAGGTCTGGCTCCTCAGATTGGCCAGCTGGTGCCACTGATGCTGAAGGTGCTGCTAAATCTATTGGTGTTGCTGGATCTGTGCCCATCAGCATATCAAATGGAATGTCCCCAGCGCTTTCTATCTCTGTCACTTCTCTCCTCAGTCTGTCTACTGCCTTTTTATATGCTTGGGATTTCTTCATCTTCTTTACTTGCTTCCCAAGCTCCTCAATAACTACTCCATGTGCCACCAGAGCGTCCATGATGGTCTGCTGGTTCTCAAAACATGTCTTCAATGTATCCTCCATTGTTGGAAGAATCTGAGATGCCGGGATGGATGACTGTGCTGCAACAGCACTGGAAATGTAAGTCATCTTTGTTATGGGTGTATGCATCCAGTTGTTGAGGCTCGCTAGTGTCTGGGATACTCACAGCTCATATAATGGCTGGGTGGTCATGGGCACCGGCTTCAAAGTATATGCTGAAGGACCAGAGGAAGGAGGTGGAGGCATAGCTACAGCAGCATCAGAAGGATCAACGGAAGTATACAGCATGTCAACTATCTCAGCGGCTACCCTGGCAGACTCTTCATACTGGTCTTCAGTAGTAGAGGATTGACCCTTCTTCTTTGGGTTCCCATCACCCATCAAAAAGTACCACGAGAAGGGCTTCTTCGCCCGCACTTTAGTATCAAAATTCCTTGGCTCCATACTCGCATCCGTAAGGTACTCAGTGATAGTGTTAGGATACGGGTAGGAGCTTTCACCTTGTCTGGTGACCAGAAACATGTTAGCTGATATCATGACATCCACATTTATTGGGTACCCGGTCATGATGGAAGCAACTAGAACAGCCCTCGGTATTGGGAGAGTAGTTTCATTCTGGCACAGATCTAGTCGATTGCACACAAAGGTATGCCATCCTTTTGCTTCAAAATTGAGGGTGTTCCGTTGAATAGGAACCCCTGCTGCGATCCATGGTAGTGGTGGTCCTGGAGCTGCCAAGATCTCAGCTAGCCATGGCCGAGTTGCATCACCCAATGCAAATTTCTCCAGATATTGCACTAGCTCTACATCTTCAAACCCAAAATATGCATTCAGGGTGCTCTGATCGAATCTCATTTATAAGTTCCTCACTTTAGTCACCTTGGTCCCTTTCTTAATATGCGCCACATTGGCATAAAACTCCCGGACCAAGTGCTCTTTGGCATCCACCACACTTTGAGTGAACCATGTCCGCCCTTTTCTCTCCCGAAATTGTCTTGAGACATTTGGGTTATATCTATCCAGATCTTTCAACAAAAACTGACGCTCAAGAGTGAGCCATCTCGACGGCCACCACTCTCAGAACCTGTTGAATGCAGTCAGGCTCACAAACCTATCTTCCCAAACTTCCTTTTCTTCGACCTCTCCAGGCATGTAACTCTGGTAACACCCCCTCCCCCCGACCATAATCCGGGATGTAATCTACATCTACTATAGTAGTTGGTGTTGCGGGGGCATGTGTATATGAAGGCTCTAAAGCCTGATTGTTTCCTTCTGACCCCTCTGAATTACTCTCAAAAGAGGTGGGCTCATTTCTTAGTTGGTATCTATCCTGAGGTAGCTGTGATTGTATACCATGTTGTCCTTGCAATGAGTTACCCTCTGATGCTTCTCTACACGGGGCATATGAGCTTGATTTGGAGGGTTCTGGTCGTCTGCCTCGTCCTGATGTGGGCTTCTTTCCTATCACTCTTTGGGGGCCAGGGGTAAAGAGATTTTGGCTCTGCCTCTGGAAGGCTCAGCTCTCCCGTTAGAGGTGTTACCACGTCCTTGTGAGCTAACCTTATTCTACACAAAACAGCAGCACAAGCAGCAAAAGTCAGTTATAGTTCAAGTACAGAATAGCAGACGGTTGCAGAACAAAACATTATGTAGGGTAGCGGAAGTGCGGTCTCCATATTTTTTAGTGTGGCCGCAGATGGGCTTGTGCGGACCACACAATTTGAAAGTGCGACCGCAGTGATGATTTTGCAATCCATAGAATTATGAGTGTGACCGCACATCACAAGTTCGGTCGCATAATTTTGGGAGCGGACGCACATCGAAACCTCAAAAATGACAACTCTCTGAAGATATACATTGCAATTTGAAAGTGCGACCACATTGATGAATTTGCGGTCCGTAGAATTATGAGTGTGACCGCACATCAGAAGTTTGGTCGCACAATTTTAGGAGTGGACACACATTGAAACCTCAAAAATGACAACTCTTTGAACATTGAGAATTGCTTGATCTGTGACTGCGCACACTTGTCTGTAGCCATAGTTGAATTTCTGTGGACCACATAATTTCAAGTGTGATCCGCACAATCATGCTACACCAAATTCCCTAGCCTACTGATCTGCAGACCACACAATTCCTTGTGCTGCCGCACAATTCAAAAATTAATCGAGTAGAGTTCTATGTTTTAAACTTTTACGCACAATTTGAACATGGTAGTAGAAATTAAACTATATCAACCAAATACCCATCCCCCGTATAGCAACTAGCAGTTTACCCAACACAAATTATAGCCCATATGGTTATGAATTTGACAAATGGTCTAACAATAACTTAACAAATTATAAACCAAATTACGAAAATTAAAAAATTCTAAAGATGAATTGAACATACCAGTGATGAAATGGTGTTAAGGAATGATCAAAGATGATGAACTAAGTGGAAGATGAGTGAATTAGTTGAGTGCACTATTTTTGCCTTTGTTTTAATTTCCCAGAGTTCGTAAAGTTTTAACAGTAGAAGGAGACTTATTATTTATACTTAACGGGATGGCCAAAAGTTCAAGAGATGAGTGCGGCCGTGGAATTACTTCTGTGGTCCGCTCTCTTTTACCTGATATACATTTACCCTTCGATGATTCTGCGGTCCGCACAATTACGTGCGACCACAGATTTTGGTGCGGACCGCATATTTCCTTGTGCGGCCGCACATTTGCCATTTCTCTAACAGGTAAACTTCAGAGAGTGTGTAGTTTTTGATTTCCACTTATGCGGTCCGCACAAGAATTGTGTAGTTCGCACAAGAATTGTGCGGCCGCAGATCCTTTCTGTTGTTGCATTCCAAATTGTGTGGTCCGCACAATAAATGTGTTGTTTGCACTTCCATACTTATCCAATTTTTCTGAGCCCAGTTCCTGTAAAGCACGGACATTCCTGCAACACACTTCAAATCGAGTTAGCACAAAATAAGACCTATCTAAAAAAGGAAGAAAAGAAAAAGAAAAAGAAACATAGGTTGCCTCTCAAGAAGCGCCTGCATTAATGTCGCGGCACGACGCAGGTTACCATCACTTCAAATGAATCACTGCCACCACATGGCCATCATCAACTTGTCCCAAATAATGCTTCACCCGGTGACCATTGACTCGAAATACCTCACAACTTTTGTTTTTCAATTCCAATGCACCAAAGGGTGTCATACCCGCAATTTCAAAGGGACCACTCCATTTGGATTTCAGCTTTCCGGGAAACATCCTCAATCGTGAGTTGAACAACAAAACAAGATCGCCCACCTTGAATTCACTTTTCCGAATGTATTTTTCATGAATGTACTTCATTCTTTCTTTGTACAAGGGGGTGTTTACCTTGAAAATGGTAATTACAATTATATTTGATTATGTGGTTCTAAAAATATGTGATCTATTTTTATACCATTTGTTTAGGCAGTAGATGCTGAGTATGAGGCGAGAAAAATGAAATAAGTGCGAAAAGAACTACATTGTGCAAACCAGGTATCGAAGAGGCCAGTCACGAGGGTGGTCAGGCAGGCCTCGAGGTCGAGCTCGAGAAGCTTGATTAGGGGCTATCGATAACAGTATAACAGTAATGAATGCCTTAAGTTTGGCCTATATGATCAATAATAAGCAATAAATGAAGAATAACTCAAGAACACAATAAATGATAAACAATAATTTAATGAGACAATTGTCGAGAATGTTTTTGTTTAAAGAGCTAAGGATGTTCTTGTTCTTGTATTGAATAACATATATGTTACAAAGTGACAAGGGTACCCTTTATATAGAGAGCTGAGATATGACTAGTACAGTTACGGGCCCGTACTATTTTATGTACTTTGTCAGCTTTAACCACGCGTCTTCTGGAACTTCTCGCTTTCCCATAACTTTCTTCGATGCTTGCCCTGACCCGAGGTATATCGACTCCTCGGAATACTTCCTCGAGGGGGGTACCCCGAGGTTGAAATTCGGACTCTACGCTGATAAGCGGAGGCCAATTCACTCGGAGTGCTAAAGAAGCCCGAAAATTGGCCTTGCCTGGTTTCACAATATACAGATAGTCCTCGCATTTTTTGGAGTGAAAAGACAAGAAAAGATTTGAATTCACCAACCTTTTAACGCCTTTAGTGTTCCATTAAACATGCCACGTTGGCGGCTGATACGATAGGAGGAATGCTTTACATTCACACAGTTTTTAAAAAAGATTCTAATTTATTGTGGTGGTTGGTTGTTCTTTGGATTTCACCAATGTGCATGGTTGGGACCTATAAATAATCCTTCTCTGAACCCTCATTCTTCATTAGTTCTTCTATCTTTACAAAGAGAGCCCTCATTGCTTCCTTTTTGTATCCCTTTTTTTACTAGTTCTTTCTAGTTTCCTTCGAAATCTTTTACCAGAAATGATGGAGGCCTGCACAGTTATTCCACGAGAAGATAAATCCTTTTCATATTTACATTATTCTAAGGGTAAGGTAATGATACCCCAAAATCTTGAGGAGTGCTCCCTGGTTCCTGCGAGACGTCCTCCGATTTCAAGGTTGACAAACCTTTATCGAAGTCGGGGCGATGTGAACCCATATATCAATATGTTAGCCTAATAACAAATGTCGAGGATGTGAAGGCCGACTACCACTGGGTAGATGCGGTTCAAGTGGAGATTCCTTCTCAGGAGGAAAACATAACCTTCCATAAAACCGGCTTCCTTAGTGTATATACCTATCTGTTCACCTTAGGCCCGGTAGGGCCATCTTCATCGTTCATAGACCCTGTGGTTCTCGATTTTTGCGAGCGATATCAAGTGACGCTCGACCAGATTGACCCAACATTCTGGCGCATTGTTTACATGATAAGGCATTTTTTCAATATAGTCGAGGGGATTCCTTTCACCCTCGAGTATCTGATTAGAATGTACAGTCCCCGCTTCTATTGTGGCAGTTTGATCAAACTTCATCGTCGGGCCTCGAAGGCTTTCTTTTCTTGTATCGAAGAGGGCAAGGACAGAGGGTGGCCGAGCCGCTTTGTTCGGGTTGGGACCTCAGACTTGATTTTATCCGAAAAGATGTCGTTCCCTGAGGAATGGAATACGAATCGTAAGTTAATACTTTTAATCTTCTGTCATGTCAACTTTCCCTTGAACTAACTCCCTTCGATGATGCCGCTATTGCATGGTATCCTGATGCGGTTAAGGATCTCCCGAGCTGGGTTTATCGGCTTGATTCGACCTACCCGTACGCTGAGCGCGTACGACACGATCTGGCCAGGGGTCGATGGGAAGCTAAGGACCATGGTGGGGCTTCTTTCTCATGATACCTGAGTTCCTTTTTAAAGGTTATGTTTTCTGAATATACTCTGACCTGTTATGTTTTGTGTTTATGGAGGCTTATGGGAGGCCTCTTTGATGAGGGAAACATCGTCCGGGGAAGCAGATATACCAAAACTGAATGAGGATAGAAAGAGGAAAAGGGAACCGTCGACTGCGTTTCGGGGGCCATCAAAGGCTTCGGTGCAAAAGTCAAAACCTAATTATGAGGCTTCAAACAACAAAGATGATTCCCCGGCATCGCCCGAGGGAGGTGGGAATGTAACTGCTCCTGCCTCTGCTGATTTGATCACCGAAGAATCGAGGACTTCTAACTCGGAGGTCGATGATATCATCCTTTCTGGGTCCGAAGGGGCTTTTGAGGGTAGGCCAGGTGATGTCCCGAGCCGATTGCTACCCGAGATGCTTCTCGAACTAAAGAACATTTGGGGGATGAGCTTTGGGAGCTCGGATATGCTTCTCTGCCGGTTTTGACATTTTCTCCGAGGGAGACACAAGACGCCCGTAACATAGAATCTTCCGATACGGAGGCGCCTCTCGTAGGGAAGAACATAGTCGAGGGTGTCATGCCCCGAAATCCCACCATTGAGTCATGATGGTGTCTAACGTTGAACCCGCTAGACAAGCCAACGTATATAGCTAAACACTTCAAAAATTAAAACAGCGGAATAAATACAGTTTTAAGCTAAGTAAAGACATCCACAATATAACGACTCTAAGTTTCCCAAAACATGGAGTCACAATCTCACGAACTATCTAAGAGTGCTAACTACAAGTCTGAAAGGAAATACATGTCTGCCTTTGAAACTAAAGGAAAAACAAGACAGAATCGAAGACAAATGGGATGGAAGAGATGCCAAGGCCCACGAACGCCAGTGGGTATACCTTGAAGCCTCTATGATGAACTGGAAGACAATCCCACTAATGATGTCCTCCGGGTCCGGCTGCGTAATCTGCACAACATAAAAGAAGTGCAGGTGTAGTATCAGTACAACCGACCTCATGTACTGAGTAAGTGCCCAGCCTAACCTCGGCGAAGTAGTGACAAGGCTAGAACTAGACTACCAAATAAACCTGTGCAGTTCAAATAAATATAACAGAATCTAAACCAAAATATAATTACGGGGAGAACATGTTGGGGGTGAGAGGTAGCAAATACTGAGATGACAGAAAGAAAAACAACAGTCTGAAATATCTGAAAATAATAATGGGAAACGACAACACAGATTAAACAGTGAAAGATGCGGCACGGCATGTCCCCTCGTGCATAATGACAATATAAAACACGTCACAGAATGTCCCCTCGTGCATAATAAATATAAAACATGGCACGGAATGTCCCCTCGTGCATAATCAATGTAAACACGGCACAGAATGTCCCCTCGTGCATAAATAATATAAACATGGCACGGAATGTCCCCTCATGCATAAATAATATAAACATGGCATGGAATGTCCCCTCGTACATAAATAATATAAACATGGCACGGAATGTCCCCTCGTGCATAAATAATATAAACATGGCACGGAATGTCCCCTCGTGTATAAATAATATAAACATGGCACGGAATGTCCCCTCGTGCATAAATAATATAAACATGGCACGGAATGTCCTCTCGTGCATAATCAATATAAATATGGCACGGCATCACCCTTCGTGCTTTAACACTCTTCCACACCAAATAGAATTGACAAACAAGGGCAAGGGAACAATAATTCAACAATTAAATCCCGAAAAGGGAACAATCAATTATAACAATTAAATCCCGGCAAGGGAACAATATCAAAAGCAACAATGACCCGGCAAGGGTATATTTTAGTAATTCTTTCTCTTCCTTGCACTTTCATTTCATAATTTACTCTATCACTTGAGCCAACGCTCCAAAGACATAACATCTCATAATTCTTCATTATTCATTACTATTTGAGCCAAAGCTCCAACAGAGTTTACAAGATACAATTCCCTCCACATATTCTTCACAACATATTGAAATCATCAATTAAACATGGAAATTACCACAAAACCAGAATATTCACAATATAAGGACTCACGGTCATGTTAGACGCTAATGTATAGATACTCGCCATCATGCCTATACATCGTACTTTACAATTAGCAAGTAGCAAACAAGACTCAGCTCCTATTCCCTCAAGCTAAGCTTAGACCGAACATTTACCTCGGGTTCGAAGTATAGCAATCAACCCTCTAACACCGCTTTTCCTTTAGAATTTGACTCCGGAATGGTATTATCTAGGCATAATCAACTCAAGTATATCAATAAGGATTCAAATATTCAATTACATGGCGTAGTTATCCATTTCCTAGCATACTTTCAAATTTATCAAAATTCGACCCCGGGCCCGCTCGCTCGGATTCTCGAAACTTTCGAAGGAAACACTCACCCAAGGCCTAAGGATCATAGATATAAGATTTTTACATGATTTCATGGCCAATTTATAGAAAATTCTAAGTTGATTACAAGTTCTAGGCTACTACCCATTTTCTTGAATTTTTGGCAGTAATTTGTGTAATTAATTAGGCTAAGATACATGCATGAAACAAGTTTATGGGTGGAATTCACTTACCTCACAAGGCCTGGTCGAAAGCTCTCAACAATGGTGGAATTCGTCCAAGGAAGGAGATGAAAAATGAGAGATATGGGTTTAAAACCCGTATTTAAACTCATTGCCTGAACAGTGATCGCACCTGCGATAGCAGGGACTGCACCTGCGTCTCGCACTTGCGAGGAGAACCTCGCACCTGCGGAACTGGGCTGGGGGTTTGGGATCGCACCTGCGAAAGGGGAGACCGCACCTGCGGTCTCGCACTTGCGAGGAGAACCTCGCACCTGCGATGGCTGGCCATGCCGCTAGTGATCGCACCTGCGATGCCTGGGACCGCATTTGCGATCTCGCACCTGCGATGCTGGGCAACCGCACCTATGGTCACACCAGAGCAGGTGCACCAGCAGCTGAGTTTGCTGGTTTTTAGCCCCGTTAGGTGCCCGGAAGGTACCTGGGCCCACCCGAGCCCTAATCCAAATATACCAATGAGTCTCAAATCACATTACAGACTCGCTCGAGCTTTCGAAACACTCAAAACAACGCAAAAACTTGAAATCACACCCCCAAACCTTAAGAACCAACTTAGGAAATTTTAAGTTTTCTAACTTTGCTAACAACGTGCCGAACTGACTTATACATCTCGGAACGACACCGAATTTTACAGATTACTCACATAACATCCTTCGAACTTGCCCATGTGATCAAATCGCCAAAACAACATCATACACATAGATTTAAACCTCAACAACCATCAAATCTATCAATTTTTCCTAAAAACATCAAAGTTTCCATTTTTAAGCCCGAAACACGTCAAACGAAATCCGATTTTAACCAAACTTTACAGAAAGTGCCTAAAACATATATAAGACCTGTATCGAGAGCCGGAACTAAAATACGGGCCCGATACCATTACTTTCTAATTAGATTCCATTTTAAATTTCCTTAAATATTTTCAGAAAATAATTTTACTCAAAAATTCATTTCTCGGGCTTGGGACCTCGGATTTCGATTCTGGGCATACGCCTAAGTCCCATATTTTCCTACAGACCCTCCAGGACCGTCAAATCACGGGTCCGGGTCCGTTTACCCAAAATATTGACCGAAGTCAAATTTATTCATTTTAATATCAAATCTTAGAATTTTTCACAGAACCCCATAGTTAAGCTGTCCGACTATACGCCCGGACTACGTACGCAAATCGAGGCAATACAAATGAGGTTTTCAAGGCCTCGGAAGTGCGGAATGGGTAATAACATAGGTGATAACCCTTTGGGTCGTCATATTCTCTACCTATAAAAATAACTGTTCATCCTCGAACGGACAGAAGAAGGAAGTACCTGAGTCGGTAAATAAATAAGGATAACGGCTCCGCATATCGGACTCGGACTCCCAGGTTGATGCCTCAGGAAGCTGACCTCTCCACTGAACACGAACAGAAGGGAAACTCTTGGATCTCAACTGACGAACCTGCCGGTCTAGAATAGCTACCGGCTCCTCCTCATAAGATAAGTCTTTGTCCAACTGGACAATTCTGAAATCTAACACGTGGGTTGGATTGTCGTGATACCTCCGAAGCATGGACACATGAAAGACTGGATGTACGGCTGATAAGCTAGGTGGCAATGAAAGCCTAAGCCACCTCTACCACTCTATCAAGAATCTCAAACGGACCAATGAATCTAGGGCTAAGCTTGCCCTTCTACCCAAACCTCATCACGCCCTTCATAGGCGACACTCGGAGCATTACTCGCTCACCCACCATGAAAGCCACATCTCGAACCTTACGGTCTGCATAACTCTTTTTCCTGGATCGAGCTGTACGAAGCCTATCCTGAATGATCCTGACCTTGTCCAAGGCCTCCTGAACCAAATCTGTACCCAACAATCGAGCCTCTCCTGGCTCAAACCATCCAACCGAAGATCGACACCGCCTACCATATAAAGCCTCGTAAGGAGCCATCTGGATACTCGACTGGTAGCTGTTGTTGTAGGCAAACTCTGCTAAAGGCAAGAACTGATCCCATGATCCTCCAAAGTCAATGATACAAGCCCAGAGCATATCCTCCAAAATTTGAATAGTCCTCTCGGACTGCCTATCCGTCTGAGTATGAAATGCGGTGCTCAACTCCACTTGGGTGCCTAACCCTCGCTGAACTAATCCCCAGAAACGCGAGGTAAACTGTGTGCCCCGGTCCAAAATGATAGATACCGGCACACCATGAAGGCGAACAATCTCCCGAATATAGATCTCAGCTAACCTCTCGGATGAATAGGAGACTACCACAGGAATGAAATGTGCTGACTTGGTCAGCCTATCAACAATGACCCAAACTGCATCGAACTTCTTTCGGGTCAACGGAAGTCTGGTAACGAAGTCCATAGTGATCGTCTCCCACTTCCACTCGGGAAGCTCAATCCTCTGAAATAAACCATCAGGCCTCTGATGCTTGTAATTAACCTGTTGACAATTCAAACACTGCGCCACGTCTGCCATAATATCCTTCTTCATTCTACGCCACCAATAATGTTGCCGCAAACCCTGATACATCTTCGCAGCGCCCGGATGAATAGAGTACCAGGAACTATGGGCCTCCTCTAAAATCAACTCTCGGATCCCATCAACATTGGGCACAAAACTCGCCCCTGTAATCTCAAAACACCATCATCATCTGAGGTCACCTACTTGGCACCTCCGTGCTGCACCGTGTCCCTAAGGACACACAAATGGGATCAAACTGCCGATCACAGATACTCTCCAGTAATGAAGAACGAGCGACCGTACAAGCCAAAACTCGACTAGGCTCAGAAACATCCAACCTCACAAATCGATTGGCCAAAGCCTGAACATCCAAGGGAAGCGGCCTCTGACTGACTTGAATAGAAGCAAGACAGTCCATACTAGCTGACTTCCTACTCAAAGCATCGTCCACCACATTGGCCCTCCACGGGTGATATAAGATGGCAATATCATAATCCTTCAACAGTTCCAACCATCTTCTCTGCCTCAAATTCAGCCCCTTTTGATTGAACAAGTACTGAAGACTCTTATGATCAGTGAACACCTCACACGCCACACCATAAAGGTAATGCCTCCAAATCTTTAATGCGTGGACAATGGCTGCCAACTCTAAATCATGCACCGGGTAGTTATTTTCATGATTTTTCAACTGCCTCGAAGCATAAGCAACGACCTTGCCATCCTGCATCAACACTGCACTAAGTCCAATACGGGAAGCATCGTAATAGACTGTATAAGGCCCTGAACCTGTGGGCAAAACCAATACAGGTGTCGTAGTCAGAGTTGTCTTGAGCCTATGAAAGCTCGCCTCACACTCATCCGACCATCTGAACTGGGCACCCTTCTGGGTCAACCTAGTCATCGGGGCTGCAATAGATGAGAACCCCTCCACAAATCGACGATAATAGCCAGCTAATCCCAAGAAACTCCGAATCTCTGTAGTTGATGCTGGTCTAGGCCAGTTCTTGACTGCCTCAATCTTCTTCGAGTCAACCTGAATACCCTCTGCTGACACGACATGACCCAGGAATGCAACTAACTCAACCAGAATTCACACTTCAAAAACTTTGCATAAAGCTGACTATCCTTCAAAATCTGAAGAACCACTCTGAGATGTTGCTCGTGCTACTCCTGACTGCGGAAGTATATCAATATATCTTCGATGAAGGTTATCAAGAACGAGTCCAAATAAGGCCTGAACACTCGATTCATCAAGTCTATAAAAGTTGTTGGGGCATTTGTCATCCCAAACGACATGACTAGGAACTCGTAATGCCCATACCGAGTGCGGAAAGCTGTCTTAGGGACATCGGATGCCCTAATCCTCAACTGATGGTAGCCAGATCTCAAGTCTATCTTTGAAAATACCTTGGCACCCTGAAGCTGATCGAACAAATGATCAATCCTCGGCAGTGGATAATTATTCTTGATTGTAACCTTGTTCAGTTGCCGGTAATCAATGCACATCCTCATCGAACCATCCTTTTTCTTCACAAACAACATTGGAGCACCCCCAAGGGGAAACACTAGGTCTAATGAAACCCTTCCCAAGAAGCGATACGGTTGAATAGAAATGGCCTGGGTGCCCGGAGCCAGATCAATGCAGAAATCATTGTCCCTGTCGGGTGGCATCCCCGGCAGGTCTGAAGGGAAAACCTCAAGAAACTCACGAACCACGGGCACTGAATCAATAGAGGGAACCTCAACACTGGAATCGCGCACATAAGCCAAATAAGCCAAACACCCCTTCTCGACCATACGTCGGGCCTTCACGTACGAAATAACACTACGGGTAGAATGACCAGGAGTTCATTTCCACTCTAAACGGGGAAAATCTGGCAAGGCTAAGGTCACCGTCTTGGCATGACAATCCAAGATGGCATGATATGGGGACAACCAGTCCATCCTCAATATAACATCAAAGTCGACCATACCCAAAAGCAACAAATCAACATGGGTCTTAAGACCCCCAATCACCACAACACAAGAACGATGGACACGATCGACCATGATAAAGTCGCCCACCGGTGTAGATGCATAAACAGGAATAATCAGTGGATCACTAGGCATGACTAGGTATGGTGCAAAATAAGAGGATACATACGAATATGTAGACCCTGGATCAATTAGCACTGAAGCATCTCGATCACAAACCCGAATAGTACCTGTAATGATTGCATTTGAAGACTCAGTCTCTAGCCTGGCTGGAAGAGCATAACACCGGGGTTGGGCCCCACCACCTCGAACCACATCTCCGGGACGGTCGGCTGCTGGCTGGCCTCCACCCCTGGTGGCCTGAGCTCCACCTCTATGACCTCTACCTCCACCTCTAGTACCTCTACCCCCACCTCTAGCTGGCTGGACAGGCTGTGGAACACCTGGTGCCTGTACCATGGCATGGGAACCCTGATGCTGGTACACACCAGAACCTCGGGGGAAAAACCTGGAAATGTGCCCCAAACTACCACAAGTATAACAAGGCCTCTACTGATGCGACTGTTGACTCTGGAACTGGCCCTGTCGACCCTGATAACCACCCTGGAAGTTCTGATGCGGCAGTGCACCGATGGGAGCTGGTGGCGCACTATAAGGCTGATGATCAGAATAGTGCGGCTGATAACCATGGCCACCCGAAGTACCATCCGAAACCTGAAGAGCTGAATGAAAAGGTATGGGAGGATGACCTCTTCCTGAAGAATCCCTGCCCCCAGGCTCCACTGAAATAACCGAAATGACGGGGCCACTTGTCAGCCCCCTGACCACCATCCTATGACAGAATCATCTCAATCCTCCTGGCCATATTGGCCTCATCTTGGAACGATATGTCTGTACCTGACTCTCTAGCCATCTGAAAGTCTGATAGGCCGGGCCAATCCCTCAATAAATCTCCGAACCCTATCCCGATCAGCGGGAAGTATCATAAGAGCATGTCGGGCTAGAGTGATGAATATGGTCTCATACTGAGTGACTGAGATAGATCCCTGCTGGAGACGCTTAAACTGTCTCCGAAGGTCCTCTCTCTGAGTAATGGGAAGGAACTTCCCTAGAAATACCTCTGAGAACTGAGTCCAAGTCAAAGGTGTAGATCCAGCTGGTCTGGGTAGGCAATAATCTCTCCACCAACTCTTGGTTGCGCCCGATAACCGGAAAGTAGCAAAGTCAACCCCGTTGGACTCCACTATGTCCATGTTCCGAAGAACCTCGTGGCAGCTGTCTAGATAATCCTGGGGGTCCTCTGATGGTGAACCAGTGTAAGAAGTAAATAACTTGGTGAACCTATTCAGTCTCCACAGAGCATCTGCTGACATAGGCGCTCTCTCTGCTACCGGTGCTGCAATACCCGGCTGAGCTACTCCGGCTGGCTGAGATGCCGGAGTCTGTAATTGTGGAGCTAGCTGCTCTGGCATGCGGGCGGCAGGAGTCTGAGAACCTCCCCCAGCCTGAGAGACGGCTGGTGCTGTAGGAAGAAGACCCGCCTGTGCTACACTCTCCATGAGTCCGACTAGACGGACAAGGGCGTCCTGAAGCACTGGGCTAGCTATGAACCCCTCTAGGACCTGAGCTGGTCCAACTGGGACTGCCGGAACTAGAACCTCCTCGTCAGACTCGACCTAAGGGTCCTCCACTGGGGCTGCTGCTCTAGGCTGAGCCCGGCCTCGGCCTCTAGCACGGCCTCATCCTCGTCCTCGTCCTCGACCTCGACCCTGAGTAGGAGCTGTAGCAGGAGTGTCAGGCTGCTGGCGGAACTAGGGGAACCACGCGTCCTCTCCATCTGTGAGAGAATAGAATAGAAACTCAATCAGTACTTAGAATCATAGCGCACGACAGAGAAGAAAAGAAAGATGGAGTCTTCCTAACTTTGTAGCCTCTAGGGATAAGTACAGACGTCTCTGTACCGATCCCTCAGACTCTACCAAGTTGTCTGTGAGTTGTGAGACCTAAGTAACCTAGTGCTCTGATACCAACTTGTCACGCCACAAAATCCCACCATCGGGCCGTAATGGCGTCTAACGTTGAACCCGCTAGACAAGCCAACGTATATAGCTAACTAACATGAAAAATCTAAACTTTTCAGAATAAGCTAAAACACTTCAAAATTAATCAGCGGAATAAATACAGTTTAAGCTAAAACACTTCGAAATTAAATCAGCGGAATAAATACAGTTTAAGCTAAATAAAGACAATCACAATATATCGACGCAAAGTTTCCCAAAACCTGGAGTCACAAACTCACGAACTGTCTAAGAGTGCTAAATACAAGTATGAAAGGAAATACATATCTGCCTTTGAAACTAAAGGAAAAACAAGACAAAATCGAAGACAAGGGGATAGAAGAGGCGCCAAGGCCCACGAACGCCAGAGGGTATACCTTGAGGCCTCTATGATGAACTGGAAGACACTCCCACTAATGATGTCCTTCAGGTGCGGCTGCGTAATCTGCACAACATAAAAGAAGTGCAGGTGTAGCATCAGTACAACCGACATATCAACAAGGCCTAACCTTGGCGAACAAGTGACGAGGCTAGAACCAGAGAACCAAATAAACATGTGCAGTTAAAATAAATATATACACATATATACAACGGACAAGAAATATAGGAAGAAAACATTAAGAAAGGAAGGGGAACATGTTGTGGGGAGATAACAGTTTCATATAAGAATTCTCAATAAGGAAAAGAACAACTAGCCAGCATATCAACAAGGACAGGAAATCACAAACTTGCGCGGCATCACCCTTCGTGCTTTTACTCTCATCCTCACTATGCAATGTATAATGTAATCAATGTAAATCATGGCACGGCATCACCCTTCGTGCTTTTACTCTCTTCCTCATAATGCAATGTATAATGTAATCAATGTAAATCATGGCACGGCATCACCCTTCGTGCTTTTACTCTCTTCCTCATAATGCAATGTATAATGTAATCAATGTAAATCATGGCACGGCATCACCCTTCGTGCTTTTACTCTCTTCCTCATAATGCAATGTATAATGTAATCAATGTAAATCATGGCACGGCATCACCTTTTGTGTTTTTACTCTCTTCCTCACTATGCAATGTATAATGTAATCAATGAATATCCGTACGGAATGGTACATCGTACGGCACGGCATCACCCTTCGTGCTTTACACTCTTTCCTTAAAATGTCAAACAATGCACGGCATCACCCTTCGTGCTTTAACACTCTTCCTGACCCAAACAGCAATCACAAATAAGGGCGAGGGAGTAAACAGAACAGATATAGAAATCCCGACAAGGGAACAATAACAGAAATATCAACATCCCAGCAAGGGAGACAGTATCAAACAATGCACGACATCACCCTTCGTGCTTTACTCTCATTCTCACCAAGACAAGTGAACGGCATCACCCTTCATGCTTTAACACTCTTCCTCACCCAAACAGCAATCACAAACAAGGCAAGGAAGTAAACAGAATAGATATAGGGATCCCGGCAAGGGAACAATAATTAAACAATTAAATCCCGCCAAGGGGAACTTCAATTAAACAATTAAATCTCGGAGAGGGTATAATTCAATAACTCTTTCTCTTTCTTTCACTTTCATTTCCATGATTTTTCTATCACTTGAGCCAACACTCCAAAGACATAATATCTCATATTTCCTCATTATTCAATTCACAATTTGAGCCAATGCTCCAAAGACAAAATATCTCATATTTATTCATTATTCAATTCACAATTTGAGCCAATGCTCCAAAGATACAATATCTCATATTTCTTCATTATTCAATTCACAATTTGAGCCAATGCTCCAACGGAGTTTACAAAATACAATTTCCTTCACATATTCTTCACAACATATAGAAGTCATCAATTAAGCATGGAAATTATCACAAATTCAGAATATTCAAAATATAAAGACTCACGGTCATGCTAGACACCGATGTATAGATACTTGTCACCATGCCTATACGTCGTATTTGGCAATTAGCAAGTAGCAAGTAGAAAATTATACTCAACTCCTATTCCCTCAAGCTAAGGTTAGACCGAACACTTACCTCGGGTCCGAAGTATAACAATCAACCCGAAGCCACACGTTTGCCACAAGAATCCGACTCCAAATGGCCTAAATCTATTCAAATAAATTTCATATCGTAAATAACATCTCATGCAATTGATTCAACTATTAAATTCGAGGTTACGGCGCAAAATTAGGTGAAATGACCAAAATGCCCCTCAGTCCAGCATAACCGAGTCGGGTAAATTTTACAATTTCAGAACCCTCGAACCCTCACGAGTCTAGCCATATAAAGATCTCTCAAATCGGAGGTCAATCACCCACTCAAACCCCAATTTTAGAAAAAACCTAAGTTCTACCCATTTCACCCATGAAAATCTTTGATTTTAAGTTGAAAACATGTTAAATGATATTAATGATTAAAAAGAATTGAGTAAAAAGCACTTACAACTGATTTGGAAGAGTCTTGTTCTTTGGGAAAATCGCCTAGGAGTGTTGAGTTTGAGAAATTATGAAATGTGAAGAAAATTCTCGGTTTTGTACAGTTCAGGCCACTGGTTGGCATCGCAATTGTGAACACCCCTGCATGGGAATTGCGAAGAATACTTCGCATTTGCGATCAATGTGCAGGAGGAGGGGCTTCGCATTTGCGAAGAAAGGCTCGCATTTGCGAACACTGTGCAGCCAGTGCACCTTCGCATTTGCGATGCTGGCTTCGCATTTGCGATCACTGCCAGCCAGTGCAATGTTCGCATTTGCGATGCAGGCTTCGCATCTGCGAAGCCAGCAGAACAGAACACCAGCAGATTTCCAAGTTCAAAACTGAACTCTATGGCCTATCCACAACTCACCTGAGCCCTCGGGGCTCCAAACCAAATATACCAACGGGTCCCAAATCATAATACGGACTCGCTCGAACCTTCGAAACACAAAACCATGCTAAAAATCGAAATCACACCCCCAAACCTCAAGAACCAACTTAGAAAATTTTAAGTTTTCTAACTTCGCTAACAACGTGCCGAATCGACCTATACATCTCGGAACGACACCAAATTTTACAGATTACTCACACAACATCCTACGAACTTACCCATGCGATCAGATTGCCAAAACAACATCATACACATAGAATTAAACCTCAATATCCATGAATTCTATCAATTTTCATAAAAACATCAAATTTTCCATTTTTAAGTTCGAAATACGTCAAACGAAATCCGATTTCAACCAAACTTTACAGAAAGTGCCTAAAATATATATAAGACATGTACCAGGCGCCGGAACCAAAATACGGGCCCGATACCATTACTTTCTGATCAGATTTCATTTTCAATTTCCTTAAATATTTTCAGAAAATAATTTTACTCAAAAATTCATTTCCCGGGCTTGGGACTTCGGAATTCGATTTCGGGCATACGCTCAAGTCCCATATTTTCCTACGGACCCTCCAGGACCGTCAAATCACGGGTCCAGGTCCGTTTACCCAAAATGTTGACCAAAGTCAAATTTATTCATTTTAATATCAAATCTTAGTATTTTTCACAGAATTTCATATTTAAGCTGTCCGACTACACGCCTGGACTGTGCACACAAATCGAGGAAATTACAAATGAGGTTTTCAAGGCCTCGGAAGTACGGGATGGGTAATAACATAGGTGATGACCCTTTGGGTCGTCACAGGGACAATGCACAATTTTAAGTGTGGGGTGAGGAGATTGTTTGGGTGACTTTCTATGCTATTTTAGTTGTGTTAGTTTAATGGAATAATTTATTTTTTACAAAAATAGAAAAAATTGGGATTTTCCCGACGATGGATCTATTAGACAATTTTCTTGAGGGATATAAGTCTAAGGAAAAAAAAACAAAAAGAATTTCTTTTGTTAGGTAGTGTAGCAATTCCCCCTTGGTTTTTCTTTGTGCCGCGGTTTTTTTCCAAGGGTTTTGTTTGAACCGGGTGTAATCAGTTTTTTTTTTAGGAATAGGATCCATTGTGTTGTGTTTTGAATTGAAACAATTATCTCTTGACTTTGTTATGCCTTGAGAATAGTGAGTACTTTGATTGTAACGCTTAGGCTCAGTTTTTGACTCTTGCATAAGTACCTTAAATTGTATGATTTTAAGTTTTCTTAACTGCTTTGACTAGAGTGTCTTGATGAATTCAATTCTGAGTGAGCGAAGTGCCATGTTTGTGTGAGGTTTTTCTGTTATTCTGTGCAGTGCATTTGGTGTCTAGAACTTGCGTTGTGTGTTTGCAAAGTGAAATAGTAGTTTTGTTCATACTTGGAAGTGATATAGGCGTTTCTTTGTTGAGCCAAATATGTATTTTACCCGCCTAATGGTTATGTATCGTAGTTAACCCCTTTGAGCTTGTAGTTCTGTTTCTTTGGCAACCACATTACAAGCCTTACCCATTTTTTTGAATTAACCATCTATTTGAACCTTTTAACCTCTCATGAGCACATGAATTGTTATGAACTGTGTAAAAGTTAAAGTACGGGGTGGATGGTTTGGCATTTGAGTGGAACTAATGAAATATGGAGAAAGGTGCACTGTTTTGAAAAAGTGAGTGCCACTTGAATTAAAAAAAAAAAGGAAAAAAAAAGTATTCCTTGATAAGTGGTGACTATTGATGTAATTGTTCTTAAAGAAGTATGAGGTAATTGATGTGAAGGTGGAGTTCATTTTGACATAAGTATGGGGTTTGAATGTTAAAGTATATGTATTAAAGTGCTTAGGGAGGTGTAGTCACTCATATATCTAAATGTATCATACCCATCCCGCAGCCTACATTACAACCAAGTAAAGTCCTACTTGATCCTAGACTGAATGAACTCGGTTAGTAGAGTAGTATATTACGGTCAAGCATATGGTGCATCTTTTGTGGCACATGAATATTATTTCTGAGAGTGAGTGAATTCTTTCTATCTTGAGTTCCTAAGTGTTCTTAAATTTTATTGTGGAACTAATCTCTTTTGTTGTGTGAAGGAACTTGATTCATGAAGGAAAGGTAATGTAAGTGACCTCTATGTTAGAGTAAGTGGGTGAATTGTGAATAATGTATGGTACTTGTGAGTCAAATCTTGAGGTGAAGATGTTACGCTTTTGTGCTTAGTCTATTTTAGATATTCTTGGTGTGATGAGTTAGGAGAATTGCTTATGAAGATCGTGTCTATATAAAGTGGAGTTTGATTGCTCGAGAATGAGCAATGGTTTAAGTTTGGGATGTTTATTATATGCTATAATTACGTATTTTAGTCTCTTATTACACTCTAGTTTACTGCACTTTAGTTGAGTTTGAGCTTTAATCACTAGTCTAATTGTGTGTTTTATGCCTTGTAGGAGTGATTTCGAGCTATATAGATGTTATAGAATGAATTCAAGTGATTTAAAGCTTTGAAATCTGAGTAAAATCTCAAGTAATTAAGCCGGTATCGTGTTCGGGAGTCAAATTTGATAGTTAAGAACAAACGAAGACTCAAGGAGGCATTTTGTGCACTGTCTAGTAAAATAGACATAACTCTTTGCTCATAACTCAATTTGGGCTATATAATATATGGTTAGAAAGCTAACTCAAAGGGATACAACTTATATGTTTTATGTTTTCACAAATTCCAAAATTAACAGGGTTAAAAACGCGGTCGAAACCGAGACTGCGGACCTGACGCGCAAATGGGGTAGAAACTTTTCGATATTCGCGGCCACTAGCGTGGTCTTAGCGCGGCCGCTCTACTCCATACCTGAAAAAATGTCCTTTTTGTGTAGGAGAAGGTAAAATTATTTGGGTCCAACCCTACTTGGTATATATACATGAAAAAATGGTATTTTGAGGAGGTTGGACATATTTTGGACACAGATTCGGCCTAAGAAGGGAGAGACACAATAGGAGCAAGGTGGGGAATTCTTCTACAAGTTTTTCCTTCCTCTTCCTATTTTTCATTGTTGGTTATGACTTTTGGTATTGTATTTTTACTTACTATTATGAATAGCTAATTTGTTATCTAGGGTTTTTATGGAACCTTTTGTAGGATAAATTCTTGTTATGTTTTTATATAATTGAGCCGTTGGATTTCTCTACTTATTCAACTACGTTTATATTGTGGTTGGTTGAAGATATCTCAATAGACTGTGCCTATGTAGTGTGTATTACTCGGTAGAGAGTGCATATTTAGGTAGTTGTTGAATAACATCACTCCCGACGTATGTGAGGAATCAATAACAAGGATTTAAAGGTTGGATTAGGGATAACGAAACCTTGGGTGCGATCTCAGTGAGCCGTACTTAATGCCAGCTAGCATAACTCGGGAGAGTATGTCTAGTATATTGTCGTAATTACTCGGAAGAGATTTAAGGCAGTCAGAGTGCTCATGATCGGTAGAGAATACTTAGCCAAAATTATAGAAGACATAGCGGGAAGGATTCCGATAATTGGGAAAATCATAACTCTAGACCTCTTTAATATTTTCTCCAACATGTAGTATCTTTAGTGTTAATTTATTATTTTAATTTGTTAGTTAGTTAGTGTTCAATCTTATATTCTTGGTGATAGTGAACAACTATAGCTAAGCCTTAGTTTTCTGCGGGATTCGACTCCGGACTTGTAAACCGGATTATATTTGCAACGACCGATTATTCCTTTTTATAAGGCATAGTTGGGCGTGATCAATCACCCACCTGGAAAGTGAGTTCACCGGCTTCCACAGCAACTAGATCCTTCCCCGTAGCAAGCAAAGGTCTCCTAAGAATAATCTGCACCTCATAGTCCACTTCCAATCAAGAATCACAAAATTCTCTGGGAGAATGAACTTGTCTACTCAAACCAATATATCCTCAATCACCCCCAGTGGTCTCTTCATTGTACGATCAGCCATTTGTAATCTCATATATGTGGGTCTTGGTTGCCCAATTCCCAATTTCTTGAAAACCGAATAGGACATCAAGTTGATATTTTCCCCAAGATCACAAAGAGACTTTGCAAATTCGGCACTTCCAATGGTACAAGGAATAGTAAAAGCACCGAGATCTTCCAACTTTGGAGTCATCGAATGCACAATTGTACTCACTTGGTGAGTGACCTTCGTAGTTTCAAAATTCATTGATCTCTTCTTTGTCACCAAGTCTTTCATAAACTTCGCATATCCGGGCATTTTCTCCAAAGCTTTAACAAGGCACATTTATAGAGAGACTTTTCATCATATCAATGAACTTCTTGAATTGATTCTCGCCATTTTTCTTGGAAATCCTTTGAGGATAGTGTGGAGGTGTCTTAGGAAATGGTGCCTTAGATCTTTGCACTACTAGTTCCGTATGTCAATCACATGATCCATAGAAGGGTTCACATCCTCTTGAGTCTCTTCTATCATGTCATCAATGTCAATCCGCACTCCATCACTTACTTGCACAACATTTTGCAGGATCTCCTCTTCTTCTACCACTTGCTCATAATACACAAGTTGCCTTTGACTTGAGGTAGGTGCATACCCACCTTTTCCACTTCTTGTAGCCACGGCCATGGCATGCCCCGTAGTGTTCCCACCCTTCGGGTTCACCACTGTATCACTTGGTAGTTCCCCCTTAGGACGCGAATTCAAAGCTCGAGAGATTTGACCCATTTGCACTTCTAAGTTGTGGATTGATGTATTGTGTGAAGCAAGTTGGGCATCGGAATCAGCATTCTTCTCCATCATTTTCTTGAACATGTTTTCAATACGACTCATTTCATTGTTGGAGGAATTAGGACCATGAGAAGGATAAGGAGGTGGATTGCTCTGTTGTTGGTACATCGGGGGCCTTTGAAAATCCGACCCTTGATTTCCTTGATTGTTTTTCCACCCTTATTGGTTGTTGCCTACCCAATTGCCTCGATTGTTATTGTTTTGCCAATTCCCTTGGTTGGTGCTTCCATTCCAATTGCCTTGATTGTTCCAACCATTCCAATTACCTTGGTTGCTAGAATTCCAATTGCCTTGATTGTTCGAAGGCCTCCATTATTGTTGACTAGGGCCTTGATAGTTGTTTCTTTGCCCTTGAAAGTTGTTCACATATTGGACATATTCAACTTGATCATTATAAGAATCCCCTTGACCATACCCACTATCATATGGCACAAAATTGTGCACTCTTTGTTGTACTTGTGGACTTCTTATTCTTCTATTGTTTACTATCATATTGACTCCTTCTGTAGCATTGACTTGCCTCAGGTTTTGCACTTGTTGAAGTTGAGACTTTGCCAATTGGTTCATGGTGGTTGTCAACTCGGCTATGACTTGCCCATGGTCATGTAACTCTTTGTGAAGAAGAATCACATTTGGATCACCTTGTGGAACATTGGCTCTAGATTTCCATGACAATGAAGTATCCGCCATCTCATCTAAAATATCACACGCCTCTGCATAAGGCATAGTCATAAAGTTCCCACCGGCAATTTGATTTACTACACATTGGTTGGTGGTATTGATCTCCCGATAGAAAGTTTATTGAATCATGTTCTCCTTCATATCATTGTTGGGGAACTCTTTCACCATTATTCTATATCTTTCCCATATCTCGTGTAGTGGCTCATCAGGCACTTGCTTAAATTCTAGAATTTCATCCTGGAGAATAGCCATGTGCCTGCGAGAGAATTACTTTCAAATGAATTTCTCCGCAAGTTCATCCCATGTCCGAATGGAATGATTTGGCAAACGTTCCAACCAATTTAAAGCTTTTCCCCCGTAGAGAGAAGGGAAAAAGCCTTATCCTCAAAGCATCCTCGGAGACACTTGTCTTTTTGCTTCCCCAACACATATCAACGAACCCCTTCAAATGTTTATATGCATTTTGACCTAGTGCACCGGTGAAGAACCCCCGTTGCTCGAGCAAAGTGAGTATCACATTGGTTATTTGAAAGGTGCCCGCCCTAATACCGGGTGAGACTATAGCACTTGCATACCCTTCATTTGGAAACACCCGGTGTGGAGCCGCTCGTGGTGGAGATGGAGGTGGAACAGGAACATTGTCTTAAGGCGGCCGGCCTCGTCTATTGGCTTGAGGTTCAAGAGGGACCTCATCCATTGCATCATCATCAACGTCCACATCCCCCACATTTATGTTTCTGAGCTCTTTGTTTGCCATGATTGCACTTACAATACTCACATGTTACTAACAAGGAAGGGAAATGAGACAATTCACACAAAAAACCAAATACATAGCTAAATCCATTATTAGATTTGTCGGTAACGGTGCCAAAAATTGTTCTTGTCCAAGCCACACCTCTATTTGAAGTTGTGAAACAGTCGGAGCAATAATAGTACCCAACAAGGAGTCGGGATCGATTTTCCATAGAGAGCTATGAATGGGACTAGGAGTATATTTTTGAATGAATGAGCTTGAATTATCTCGAATTACACTTCCACAAAAGTTGGTTTGATTCTAAAACTATTTTAAACTAAGGATTAAAACCAACAAATTGTTTTTGTTTGTTTTTCAAATGGTGAAAAGGACTAGGGTTATGACGTTCACCTAGGTGTTCAATTAATGGGTTGTAAGTCTTAAAGATTTTTTTCTTGGTCGGGGTGGATTATAGCTATCAAAACTTGAGTACCCACTCAATACCTCTCGGTCAAAGAGTGATTTTTCCCAATTTGTCTTTCTCAAGCCCAAATGGGTATTGAACAAAACAGTTGATCTTTAGCTCAAGTCAGGTTTTACTATCTCTAGGTTCAACCCTTTAATTGGGTTTATCAATCTCTCGATTGACGCAATTCCTTGCTAGCCAAGTTTTCCTAGACTAAGTCTCTCTTTCTCAAGTAGAGGCCAAGTCAATTAGCATGAAATGATGTTTGCAACCATTAAATCTTCAATTAAAAGCAAGAACATGGCTAGATAATCAACAACCAACCATAAACAAGCAATAAATCAAACACCCATTAAGTTCACACACTAGGGTTGGGTCACGACCCTAGTGAAAATCTAGCTACTCATGCTTAAATTAGAAGATAAAGAAGAAGAAGTAATAATTAAACTCATATTAATGATTGAAATGTTAAAACTAATATTCAAAAAGCTCCAAATGGTTAAAAATAACTAAAAAAAGCAAAGTACACGGTTGCTGATGTCAAAAGGTACAAAAGTTAACCTAAAAAGATGAAACTATTCTATTTATACATTGCTGGAATTTTTCGGACAAAATTGTCCTTCTTGGAGGTTCTGCGACCGCACAATTCCATGTGTTGTCCGCACTTTGCTTTAGTATTGACAAGATTTGAATCTTCGACTGCACAATTCTGAATCGTGGCCACATCTCTCATATTCTGCGGTCCGCACATTTCTGAGTGCGGCCGCACAGGCTCTTCTGCGGACCGCCCATTTCTGAGTGCGACCGCGTAGCTGACTTCTGTGGTCGCACAATAATTGTGTGATCCGCACTTCCTTTGAGCTTGGAATGAGAACACTCTGAACTTCTGATTTTGCTTAGCTTCTGCGGCCGCACATTTCATGTGCGGACTGCACTTTGCACTTGGACTCTAATAAACCTTCCTTCACAATCTGCGGTCCGCACTTTGAGCTTTTGTGCTTAATTTTGTCCTTGAGTTCAGATCACTCCTTCTTGAGTTGGATTTCATCTTAGTGGCTCATTTTTCACCATTCCTGCATTTAAGCATATTTTATCAGTTTTCGGAAACACAATTAAATGCTTTTGGACAAAAACGAAAGTAAAAAGGTGCTAATAAGTAGTCAAAATCTCCACTTATAAGGTACTTTACACCTAATCCCTTGAAGAAACCAAGTATCCAAACAACCTCATCAGCAGTGTATGTAAAACTTTTATACTCTGCCTCAGCTGAACTCTTGGAAATGGTTGATTGCTTCTTGTACTTCTAAGAAATCAGATAATCATCGAATTTAACAAGATAACCTGTAACAAATTTTCTGGCGTGGGATATGCATCCCAATCGGCACACTAATAAAAACTCAAAACAGTGTGCCTTCAATAGAACAACAAATCCTGGACAATGCTTGATGTATCTAACTATTCTCAGAGCATCCTCCATATAAGACACTTTGAAAAAATGCATAAACTAACTGAGACTTTGTACTGCAAATGAGATGCCTGACCAACTAATTGTAAAATAAAGCAGCCTTTCAAATATTCTTTGGTAAGGACATGGATCATCTAGAGGCTTATCCTCAGTTGTCCTACATGAGAATCAAATTCAGTGTTTGTTAACTTTAAGCTCAGCTCCATAGGAGAAGCTAAGCTACAGGTTTAGATCTTGATAGCCCCAAATTAGCGATTAGCTCCAGGGAATACTTTCTCTTATGCATTGATATCCCTTCAGCACTCCTTACAAATTCTATCCCCAAGAAATACATGAGTTCTCCTAAGTCCTTGATCTTGAATTTATTGAAGAGCATCTTTGGTGGCTTGAATCAACTGCATATCATCACCAGTAATAAATGATTCATCTACATACAACAAGACAATTATTATCTTCCTCGTCACCTTTTTGATAAATAAAGAGTAATCCAAAAGACTATATTGAAAGTCAGAATCAATAGGAACAGATGTCAAATTTAATGTTTCATTGTTTGGAGAGTTGCTTGAGCCCACAAAAGGGCTCATGCAGCCTGCAAACTAGTGATTCATGACCTACTGAAACCTTGTGGTATGCTCATGCACATCTCCTCAGTCAAGTCTCCTTTCAAAAAGTTGTGACATTCATTTGGCGGATTTAACTTCTAATAATCACCATTTTTACCATAAGAAAAAATATCTCGTGGTAATCCAAGCATTCCTTTTGAGTAAATTCCTTAGCTACAAATCTTGCTTTGAATTTCTTCACTTCTTCCGTAGCTTTATATGTAATTTTTAAAAAAATGGAAAGATAACTCTGATGTTATACCTATCACATCAGAAATGGGGTATCCTTATTAGGCCTAACATAATCTTTAAGCCATATAGGTGGCTTTAATTTGATGCTCTTGTGGATTTCCTGATATCGAAACTGGTGTAGCCAAGCTCTATGCCTTGAATTGACTCTCCTTCAGTGTGAACTGGAGCAACTTTCGAAGTGTGCACAACTTCTCCTGGTAAAGAGACCAACTCAGGTAACGGAACATTATATGGTGTAATTGTCTCTTCTTCTATATCACCAGGAATAGGTGCGCAGCCTCAATTGCACGATTCTAAAATGGAAAAACCTTCTCATAAAACACAACATCTCTGTTAGCGGACAGAACATTGTGTTCAAGAAAGTGGTAAATCACAGGCAACCAGTGACTTTAACATGTGATAGGGAATGTTGTTTGTTGTGTAACAATTCATATGGAGATTTGTCGCCTAGAACAATGGAGCAAATTCCATTTCATGGACGAATATAATTAGGTGACATTTCGGTTCGATATTTTTGGTATTCGGTTTCGTAAAATGCTATCCCAATACCATACCTAATTATATTCGGTATGGTTCTATTTTTCTCCTTTCGGTTTCGGTAACTTTGGTTTATTCAGTTTGAATATTAACTAGTGCATAGAGTCATAGACGGTAATATTCTTAACTAAAGTACTCAAAAGTACAAAACTAAACACGTTTATTGATAAAAGTTTTGTCCAAAACCAACAAATACCAACATAGAGAGAAAAAACTTAGAGAATGCTTAGAGTTAATTGACGAACTTAAAAGATAACGAAAAGTAATATTTTAGATTTCTTATATTTATGTTATAATTAATAAAATGTATATTGTGTAGTATAATATATATTTCGGTACGGTATCGGTATATCGATATTTTATTTTAAAATATCAAATACCATACCTAATACCAATATTTTTTATAACTTAAACTAAATACCATACCGAATATCAAAATTTTCAATTTCGATAGGATAATTCAGTATTTACGCACTAAAACCAACTTCACACTTACCTAACAACATATTATTACAGAAACTAGACATCTTCCTGAGGGTTTGCATAGGCACATATCCCATCATTTTATGCCAAATGTCTTCAGACTCCTTTGTTACTGCTATAAAGACCTGATAGATCTTATTCTCACTTTTTCTTCCCGCAAAAATTATGGTATACAATCCATCTTCCTCCCTGCCAGCCTCCTTCACTTTTCCAGATAAGAAATCCTGAAAAATATAGAAATGTTCGTCGGGGATGGTGCGGTATTTAAATATTTTTGTTTAATATTTTTAATATTTTATTTCGTAAAATGCTATACTAAATACTAAATTTTAAAATATTAAATATCATATCTAATATCAATTTTTTTTAAACTTAAATTAAATATTATATCGAATACCAAAATATCGAATATTAAAATTTTTTATTTCGATACGATAATTCTATATTTATCAAATTATGTACCGACGTAAAAAAACATAAAATGTGAGAAAGAAAGAGACAAAGAAATTCAGATCTTTTGTCACTTTACATACAGACAAAAGATTAAATTTAAATGCGAGTACTCTTAGCGAGGCCACCTCATGTAAGTTGATAGCCCCCAATATGAGTCACTTTAATTGAGTCCCTTGTAAGCATTTGCACGTCTTTTATTCCCTACTAACATGCCATTTTTCAGTATAGATTCCCTGTTATATGATTTGTAGCACTTGTATGTATAACCCACTTAGTAATTGTATATTGAAACAAAAGTATTTACTTGTTGTCGTTGCCATATTAGTATTATTCAATCCCATCGAAGTCTTTGTTATATCCCATATTTTTGTACGTAAAAATATGTTATAAGTAAATTGATGAAATCTTGGAAATGAGATGTTACATTCTGCATTTTCATATGTTAATGTTTCTTCGTAAGCTAATCACGTAAGTTCGGGAATGAAATTATTTTGAGATTATAAGCATTATGTTATTTCAAACAAGTGATGAGTAAATTCGTAAAGGTGAGAGGATAAGCAAATCAAAGAAAATGAATTTTCGTCAAAGTTTGACATGTTGGGGTAGAATACGGCCTGAGCTAAAAATACCTGATATTTATGGACTAGTGTCATACAAGGTACCGCATGACCATGATATTAAGGTGTATAAGGTGTGTTAAAAGTGGATAGTATTTTAAGTAATTTGAGATAATCCTTAATTATGTGAATTATTGAATAATGGAGGAATTAACAAGTTAATTAATTATTAGTGGTTGATTAATTAAAGTCTTTTGGATAAAGACTAAGGCAAAAAGTGGCAGCCAAGGCTTTTAAGGGAATGTGACTCTTAAATTCTTATAATAAGGTGGCATATTAAGAGAGTTTGTGATTAGTCATCATCTAAGTGGGCCCTACACCACTAAGTTATAAGACCTCTCTAATTCACAAAGAGAGGTGCTTATATCTTGATACAAAGTAACGGATGGAGCTCTCATTTTTAAGGGATATCTTTACTTCATTAAAGTGCGATGCTAAGATTGCTAAATAATGGATTTTCTACGGAAAACTGATACGAGATTATATTGCGTAATAGCAAAAGAATTTTGCGATTCTAAGGGAATACAGTGCAATCTTTCTCAAGAATATCATACGAATTTTTTCCTATTTTCTATCCGTTGTTACGTGTTTCGTCACGATTGACATATGTTAGAGGAATTGCCAAGAAAATCGGCTCAGGTATGTTATGGTTATCTCTTCTTTCTTTTTGGCATGATCTATACGACACGAACGGAACAAGCAAATGCACAACTTCCATAAATGACTCTATTCATAGAAGTATTAGAGGTGCCTATGTTCTTGTATTCCCTTGTCTTATTATTTTATCGTCTGTTCATGGATCTCAGAGAATACGTAAGTTGATAAAGTTTGTTTCATGATGTTACTCAAAGGCATAATGGTCTTATGACATTCCAAGAGATTTTATTGACATACTTCGTATGCATTGCATTCATTTATACATGCACATTGACTCATGACCAGATGGTGTTATATACGCGTATATATATGTATATTACTATATATATGTTTATGGGATATGGGAAAAGGTTATGGCGTTATATACACACCACCACCTGATCAGCTGGTATATATTGATGGTATTGCCCATCGTGGCCGAGATGATATGATGGGATGCCCTCCGAGGCTTGATAATGTTATGTATACATATACCTATGCATGGTATGGCATCCATACGCATATGCACGACATTTTAAATATTAAATGATTCAAAGAGCTATTCAGACTTACATGTCGAGTCTTTTACTCCATGTTTCTCTCATGTCTATTATTTACTGATTTTCATTCCTTACATACTCGGTACATTATTTGTACTGACGTCCCTTTTGCCTGGGGAAGCTGCGTTGCATGCTCGCAGGTCCCGATAGACAGGCTGAGAGTCCTCCAAGTAGGCTATCAGCTCAGCGGAAGATGTTGGTGCGCTCTATTTGCTCCGGAGTTGCTTATTTGGTCATAATTAAGACATGTATTGATTGGTATGGCGAGGCTCAGTCCCGACCTTTATGATACTTATGTACTCTTAGAGGCATGTATACAGATGTCATGTATATGGATACTTGTATGGCCTTGTCGGCCTATGTTTTGAGTTTACAAATGATCATGTTGGCCTTATAGGCCTGTATGTCACATGTGTAAGATTTTATATCAGGTTGGGTCGTCCTATATTGAGTACTCCCTCATGTTCATTATGGTTATCCCATGATGTCTCGTTTGGCCCATTTTCCAATAAAAGTACGATAAGAACGATAGGTTATGTTGGTACTCGGTTGAGTAACGTATCGGGTGCCCGTCGCGGCCCATAGGTTTAGGTCGTGACAAAAGTGGTATCAAAGTAGTTCTGTCCTAGGGAGTCTACAAGCCGTGTCTAGTAGAGTCTTGTTTATGGGTGTGTCGTGCACAACACTTATAAGCATGAGGCTACAGGGCATTAGGATTGTCACTCTTTATTCTTACCCTAGATCGTGTGGTAGAGCTTAGTTGTAAGAACTCAATTTCTAAACTCTATTTTATTCATAATACGACGATGCCTACATATAGAAAGATAGTTGGTAAGAAATTGAATGTGGCTATGGAAGAGTTGAGTCAGAGGAACTCGATTTTTCATAATGCTTATGATGAGTAAATGTAAGGTTTCCAGCAGATTGCGTGTGTACTAAGACACGTGAGCTTCTGGAAAAGGAGCCCCAAGGCATGAATATCTATCCACCCATATTGTAAAAAGCAACGAGAATCAGAAGGTAGATACAAGTTTTAACAAGTAAAAGGAGCAAGATAAAGAAGGGTACGAGGTACTCAGATAGTGAAGATTATCATTACTTACCACTTAGAAAGGCAAACATTGAATTACCTTCAACAGTAACAGAGGTATGTATAATTGGCCATACTCATCTCAGTTATGTCCTATTGGGGCTAACAAGTGTAATTTAATATAAGGACAGGATATCAGGATTCCAACTGGGGTTAGAGTAACCCAAAATGATGAATTTATTGTTTGAGTTAGTTGACATTTCCGAAGGATATTGAAAATGTGCTAATAGATCTCCTTGTGAGACACTCAGATAGTGCACTCTAAAAGAGTACAGCTAGATATGAGTACTAAAAAGCCTGGCACTGGAAGCCTTGAACGGATAAATATTACCTTAGTGTGGCTCCCCTTCCTAGCAGAGAAAAAATGTTAGACAACCCGAATAGCTAGCGGATGGAGCGAGGGGAGGTAAAAGCAAAAGAATGTCTTGTTGAAAGTTTTCAAAATGAAGTGATAGACAGAATATTTGCGAGAAATAAGAAGAAAGTTAATGTAATACATGGATGACAACGGTAGGACAAAAAAATGATTGTATTACAGATCTATAGTTAAGTGAAAGAAAAGACAAAATGTGACAGGCCATGATACCACAAAAGGGTAAAGGCCATACAGTCATACCCTCATTTCAAGAAATAAGTTCGTGACTCTAACGTGATTACTAGAAGAAAAAGTTAGACCCCAGAATAATAGAAATCAGTATGGGCTGGTGAACAAGAAAAACTAAATGTGAGTTAAGGACTGAGTGATTGGATAATAGTCAGCATCATGAGAATTTCATATTACGTCCCGGCGATAATAGAATGGAAAACAGAAGAAGATTCATGAGAAATTCAGAGAAAGATCATTCAGGAAGACGCTCCCTAAAGCAAGCAATGTGAGCAAAGTTAAGCCTAAGGGAGTCCATGTGCCAGTTACACTAAGTGTCACCCTCGCGAGTAAGGAAATTTGCTATCTTTGGTACAGAAGGATTACCGCAAGGCAGTTAAGGGTCATCGATGATGTGAAAAGACGCCAAAGATGAAAAGGTAAAACATCTATACATAGATTAATTGTAGCACTAAATCTTAGTACTCTCCTAAAGGGGGGAATATGGAGTGATGTGGCACTAAGTCAGAATTAAGTGGTTCTAGTAATTATGGAATGGTAAAGGAAGAATGCGATCAAAATGAGAAAAGGATGAGATTGCACTTATCTAAATCTTATCGATATGTTATGATTCTAGAACATTATGCAAGCACTACGTCAAGGAAAGGAAGTAAGGGTTCCTACCTGGGATGTTATGGATAAATAAGGAACCAGTGCGAGAGGTAAGTTAAGACAAAGGAAATAACCCAAGAAACATTACGCAGAATATTGATATGAGAATGGGCCAACAAATAGTTAGTAGTTGATTCAAGAAGATCCTAGTTATGGCTAGACAAGAAGACACAGACAAATCAACAGATCGTGCAAGATAAACATAGTGAACCCTAATGTCATTGTAATACTTGAGATATATTCAGATATGAGGGGTAGCTAAAGGTACCGTATGAACATTATGGGAATAAAAGAGAGTGCCACTGGGAAGACAGTCAAAATATTAGTTTAGAAGCAACCCTTCAAGAACAAAGGCATGGAGGTAAGTAACTATGGATAATTATAGGCAAGGAAGGACATCAAAAGGTCCGTAATAAGCTCACAGATTTACAAGAGTTAGTGGGTCCTCCTTAAGTATTACAATGAAAGACTAGCTGAGGAAATAAAGAAGAAGGCTACAACCTAAGAAAAATGACCTAAAAAGGAAATGGTCTTGTTGCAATAGTCTCACAACAACATTGTATGCACTCCATAAGAAAGTGGCACCTACCGTGGCTAATGAACAGGAATTAAAATCAAAAGTAATACTCGAGATCCTATGAAGTTGCACGAAAATTCCGGCATGCAAGGGAACTAAGATAAGCTAAGTAGGCACGCAACAAGGAGGCAGAAAGACCAGAAAAAGTAATAGCTTACGTTTAAAGGAAGCTGAGAAGGAACATAAGGAATTATTCGATCAATGATCCAGAGTTAGTTACTTTCTAAACCCACTTAAGATTTTGGAGTATTATCTATGCAGCATATATGTTGACAATCATACAGCCGTAGAAGACTCTAGTATAAGTTAACAAAAAAAGAATTAAGTCCAAGTCATTGAGAACATTGCAGGATCACTCTTAATATCAGAGGTACAAGAGAGATAGTATAGTAGCCATTTCTATAATAGATCTACGATAAAGCCAGTTAAAAGAGTACCAGCCTCATAAGAAGTCAGTATGAAGCTCCCACCGGATTGTGTATACACCAGAGGTGCAAGTCATTATAATAGAGCTTCAAGTTATGGATGTGAATTGTACCTATGCGAAAGGGAGGTCACGAAAGAGATAAAAGATGTGATGCAAGATTTTAAGATAAGTAAGGTAAAGGTGAACAACGTACGATATACTCAAATGCAAAAGTTCGTAAATGGTTCATACTTTAGATAGAAGGCTAAAAGCGTTGGGATTTAGTATCCAAGGATGGTAGCGGCATCGTCAGTGGCATATCTTTCAGCCTATAGTTTCTAGGTATCGAGAAGCCTGATTAAGAGAGTAAAAACAAAAAAAAATAGAGTTATAGACGATATGATATCCCGCTTGATGTTCCAAAATGACATAAGGAAATCTATGATGCAAGCAAGTTGAAAGGTTGCGAGTTATATAAATAGATATGTGTAGGTCGCAAGCTATTGTATGGTGAAGTGACAAGGTTCTAAAAGACAAGAGTAAGGATAAGAAAGGGCGAGTGAGAGGGTGATGAGAATGGATAAGTCCTCAGGATTAAGCCCATGAAAACAAGAGAGCTGATGGTTTCTCTAAGTTATAGAAAGTTCAGTATTGCCTGAATGAACTCAAAAGAGTCTAAGACTAGTAGCATTTAGAGGAAATGGAATGCTACCCTGGTAGTAGAATGAAGGTGTAATTGTGATAGATGAAGGATGTCGTTTGGGCCTTCGATTGAATAATGATTTCATGAATTGTACAGGATTAAAATATACATGTAAGGTAAAATCACATTGGGATGCTATGAAATACGATTATGGAAGTATAGTATCGTATCGCCTCCAGGTGGATCAAGACAATCACTTCGAATGTTCCACGATGAGATGTGAGCCCTAGTGGCAGTGTTACATAAGAGATCAAGTTATCAGTGATAAATGATACCTTAACATTAAGGTGAATCGATAATGGATGGACAAAAGTCACAAAGTATAAAGTGAGATTAGGCCGTCATTTTTAAGATGAACGGTAATAAAAAATCATTAAAGGACATAGATTTATGCATATAGAATAAGCAACAAGAGTAACCTAGAGTTTGGTAGCATACCTCAGCAACGATAAATCAAAGTAAGAGTTATGTCAATAAAGTCATACAGATGGTGTAACAACCGGCCAGTCATTTTAAGAATTAACGCCCCGATCCCCTATTTACCATTTCTTCGACGTTTATTTATGTTAGTGGAACCTGTCGGTGAATTGAGTGATGGAATCCGGGGTGATTTTGGACACATAGTCCATAAATGTGGATCTTAGCTTTAGAAATCTAGCCGTAGCTAGAGCTGTGTTAAGACGGATCCGGAATGGGATTACGTCGACTCCGTCAGCTCCGTTGGATGATTTCGGGGTTAGGAGCATGCTCGGAATATGTTTTCGAGGTCGGTTGTGGATTTAGGCTTGAATTGGCGAAAGTTAGAATTTCGGCGAATTCGGCCGATAGGTAAGATTTTGATATCGGACTCGGAATGGATTTTCGGAAGCGACAGCAGGTCCGTAATGTTGTTTATGACCTGTGTGCAAAATTTGAGGTCATTCGGATGAGTTTAGACGTGTTTCGACATTGGATGTGAATTCTACAATTTTCCTAAGTTCCTAGGCTTGAATCTATGCATAATCGATGATTTTGATGTTATGAGACGTGTTTTTAAGGCTCGACCTAGTTCGAATAAGGTATTAGGGTCGGTTGATGGTTTTGGTTGAGGTCCCGGGGGCCTCGGGTTTGTTTCGGATGCTTAAAGGGAGAATTTGGAACTTATCAAATTGTTGAACCAGACCTTCTTCTAGTGTTTCGCACCTGCGAAGGTTTTCCCGCAGGTGCGGACATTCAGGCACGATAGGGCTGGTCACATGTGCGATGGTAAGGGGGTTGACCAGTGGTCATAGGTGCGACCTGGGTTCCGCAGGTACGGTACCGCAGGCGCGACCAAACGACCGCAGGTGCGGCCCCAGTAGACTTAAATGAATTCCGCACCTGCGATGCTTTTTCCACAGGTGAGGTACTGAAGGTGTGATGATCGGGACCGCAGGTGCGAGATCCCTGTGTGTTTATTCCAAAAATTCGAGGGTTTGAATTTCATAAGTCTAAAATCATTTGAGAGCTCGGGAATTGGCGATTTTCAGTGGGTTTTGAAGAGAAGGATCCTAGGTAACGTTTTCTAATCCTAATTCATTGTTAGACCACTAATCCCCATTGTTTTCTTTAGTTTAATTAACAAAAATAGGGGGAAAAGATGGGAACTTGATGAAACTTCCCCAACCAAAATTCTGAGAATTTAGGGGGTTTTTGACATCGGATTTTGATGATTCTTGTCGAGTGAGTTCGTGAGTGAATGAGTGTCCGGAAAATATAAATTTTACCCGATTCCGAGATGTGGGCCCGAGGGGCGTTTTGGTCAAAATTCCTAATTTCGTTATTAGCTTCGAATTAATTAGTTATTTTGATTTCTTGAAATGATATTTACATTATTCAATCGAATTGAATAGATTTGGGCCACCCGGAGTTAGATACTCGTGGCAAGAGCGTGATTATTGGTTGAATAGCACAATCGAGGTAAGTGGCTTGCCTAACTTTGTGTTGGGGAAATTCCCTTAGGCATTTATAACTGATTTTTGATATAAAAAAAACCCCGTGTACGTGAGGTGATGAGTACATACACGGGATATTCTCACTAATTCCATTGTTTTCCTTCTATGACATACTTCATCTTCAATTCCTATTATTTCCGTTATTGGTTTAACTGAGTAGCGACTTAAGATTTTATCAAGCTCAACGATTTTACCTGATTTTCCACTCGTTACTATTATTTGAAACTGAGTTGAGTACCTTCCTCTATATTTGCCAACTGTTTTTCCCAAACTTTTGAATTACGCTATATCTGATCTACATCTCGCATTACATATTTACATTGGGACTGCGGGCTATGACCTGAGACTTTCCCTTGCATTGTATTGCATACTTACATTGGGACTGCGGGCCGAAACCTAGGACTTTCCCTTGCATTGTGTTGCATACTTACATTGGGACTGCGGACCGAGACCTGAGACTTTCCCTAACATTGTGTTGCATATTTACATTGGGACTGCGGGCCGAGACCTGAGACTTTCCGTTGTATTGCATGGCACGACCATCTACTGATTTATACACTGTGCGGAACTGAGATTTATTACTTCATTCTTTCCGGTTCACTTTACTTCCCGTTAATTATTATTATTTTACTTAACTATTAATTATATCTGTTTATTTTTGCAAACTCAGTAGAGCCGTAACCTGACCTCGTCACTACTTGGCTGGGGTTAGGCTTGGCACTTACTGGGTACCGAATGTGGAGTACTCACGCCCTTGTGTGAATGTTTTTCTCATGTGCAGATCTAGGTATCAGCGCACCGTTCCGGAGTCAGTAGAGTAGCAGATCTTTGGGAAACTTTGAGGTATTTCTGCAGCGTCCGCATAGCTTCTGAGTCCCCCTCCTATCTTAGCATAGTTATAGTTCGTATATGAGACTACACTTTCATTTCCAGTTTTGTATATTGAACCATAGAGTTTAGCTTGTGATGTTGGTGACATTCCGGGTTTTGGGAAGTAAAATAACTGTATATGCTGAGCATAGTGGATATTTTTTCTGTCTTTATTTTTATTGATTCTGTTGTTTTCCGAAAATTTCTAGGCTTACCTAGTCATAGAGACTAGGTGTCGTCACGATACCTTTCAGAGGGTAAATCGGGTCGTGACAAGTTGGTATCAAAGCGTCTAGGTTCATAGGAGTCACAACATCACAAGTCGGTTTATTAGAGTCTCGCGTATCGGTGCGGAGACGTCCGTATCTATCTTCGGGAGGCTATGTAACTGTTAAGAACAATCAAATTCTTTGGAATTCCTTATCGTGCTAGTTACCGTCATCAAATTCCTAAACTCTATTCTATTCTTGCTTACAGATGGTTCGTACCCGTACCAGACGTACTGATGACCAGGCACCCGAGCCCCCAGTTAGAGCCACCAGAGGCAGGGGCCAGGGCAGGGGGCGAGCACGTGGTGCGGCCCGATCACCGGCCAGAGCAGAAGCATAGGAGCCCCCAGAAGCTACAGTTGGAGGGGCGCAGGAGGTCCCTACTATCACTCCAGACCTCCAGGAGACCTTGGCCCAGTTCATGAGTGTTTTCAGTACTCTGTCTCAGGCGGGACTACTTCCGATAGCCCCAGCTACATCCCCGGCGAGGGGAGGGACACAAACTCCCGCAGCCCGTACTCCTGAGCAGAGGGTTCATATAGGGCAGGTTCCAGAGTATATCCCCATGCCTCCTGCAGCCCCAGTTCAGCCTTAGGCCAGAGTAGCTGTATCTGAGTCTGAGCAGCTCATCTTGAGAGGTACAAGAAGTACCACCCACCTGATTTCAGCGGATTGGCTTCAGATGACGCTTTGGGTTTTATTGAAGAGTGTCATTGTATCCTTCGCACCATGGGTATTGTGGAGACGAGTGGGGTTTCTTTCACTACTTTCCAGCTGAGAGGAGCAGCTTATCAGTGGTGGCGTGCATGTGAGCTTAGTAGTCCAGACGAGGCAGCCTCACTTACTTGGGCTCAGTTTTCAGAGATATTTTTGCTCAAGTTTGTCCCTCAGAGTCTCAGGGATGCTTGGCATGCAGAGTTTGAGCAGCTACGCCAGGGTACCATGACCGTGTCAGAGTATGCTGTCCGGTTTAGTGACTTGGCACGACATGCACCAGCTTTGGTTTCCACGGTCAGAGAGAGAGTCCGACGTTTTATTGAGGGGCTCCATCCCAGCATTCATACTAGCATGGACAGAGAGCTGGAGACAGATATTAATTACCAGCAGGCCGTGAGCATTGCTAGGAGGATTGAGAGTATGTTGGCCCGGGACAGAGAGGAGAGGGAGGCCAAGAGGTCTCGAGAGACGGGTCATTTTTCAGGAGTTTTTGCACCTGCAGCACGCCATGGTAGGGGTTTTGTAAGCCGCCCCATTCATTTAGCTCTTCCAACAACCAGCGGTATTCCAGCTCCTCCTAAACCTCAGGAGCCTTATTATGCACCACCGATATCTCAGGTGCCTCCAGCTCAAGATGCTATCAGTGGCTAGTCCAGCAGGCCAGTTTAGAGTCAGCAGCAGCCATTGCGTCCTCAGAGGGGTTGTCTTGGGTGTGGTGACCCTCGGCATATGATCAGGGATTGACCTAGAGCGGGGAGGGGCGCACTACCTCAGACTTATCAGGGTGCACCCCCTCAGATTTATCAGGCTCCACGCCTTCCTCTAGGTCCTCCAGCTATTCCTCCAGCCCCAGTTGCTACCCTACCACCTCAGACAGCTCGAGGTGGAGGTCGGGGAGGTCGAGGTCACCTTAGAGGGGGAGCCCAGGCCAGGTACTATGCTCTTCCGGCCCGGTCCGAGTCCATTGCTTCAGATTCGGTCATTACAGGTATTGTTCCCGTTTGTCATAGGGATGCATCAGTATTATTTGACCAGGCTCTACATATTCATATGTGTCTTCCTATTTTGCTTCACATCTGGGCATAGCCCGGGGCTCTTTGAGTTCCCTTGTTTATGTTTCTACTCCGGTGGGAGATTCTCTTGTTGTGGACCGCGTATATCGGTCATGTTTGATTACTATTAGTGGTTCTGAGACCAAAGCTAATTTGCTACTACTCAGCATGGTAGATTATGATGTTATATTGGGTATGGACTGGCTATCTCCCTATTATGCTATTCTTGATTGTAACACCAAGACCGTGACGCTAGCTATAACAGTATCTCTGAGGTTAGAATGGAGAGGTTCCTTGGAGTATACTCCCCGCCGAGTCATTTCTTTTCTTAAGGCTCAGCGGATGGTTGGGAAGGGGTGTGATGCATATTTGGCTTATGTGAGAGATGTTAGTACTGAGAGCCCTACAGTGGAGTCAGTTCTAGTTTTCAGAGACTATTCTGACGTGTTTCTAGCTGATCTTTCGGGTATGCCACCCGACAGAGACATTGATTTCGGCATTGACTTGCAGCCGGGCACTCAGCCCATTTCCATTCCTCCTTATCGCATGGCTCCTCCTGAGTTGAAGGAGTTGAAGGAGCAGTTACAGGAGTTGCTTGAGAAGGGATTCATCAGGCCCAGTGTATCACCTTGGGGCGCTCCGGTATTATTTGTGAAGAAAAATGATGGCTCGATGCATATGTGTATTGACTACCGGCAGCTGAATAAGGTGACAGTGAAGAACAGGTACCTATTGCCTTGCATTGATGATCTATTTGACCAGTTACAGGGTGCTAGAGTGTTCTCCAAGATTGATCTACGTTCGGGTTATCATCAACTAAATATTCGGGAACCGGATATCCTGAAGACTACCTTCAGGACTAGATATGGCCACTATGAGTTCCTTGTTATGTCATTCGGGCTGACCAACGCCCCAGCAGCCTTCATGCACCTGATGCACAACATATTTCGGCCTTATCTTGATACTTTTGTCATTGTGTTCATTGATGACATTCTGGTATATTTTAGGTCCCAGGAGGACCGTGAGCAGCACTTGAGGACCGTGCTTCATACATTGAGGGAGAAGAAGTTGTATGACAAGTTTTCTAAGTGTAATTTTGTCTAGATTCTGTGGCATTCTTAGGCCACGTGGTGTCTTCGGATGGGATTAAGGTAGATCTGAAGAAGGTGGAGGCAGTGCAGAGTTGACCTAGACCGTCTTCAGCTACTGAGATCCGCAGTTTCCTCGGGTTGGCTCGGTATTATCGCCATTTTGTGGAGGGGTTCTCATCCACTTCAACGCCCATGACTAGATTGACCCAGAAGGGTGCACCTTTTATATGAACTGAGGAGTGAGAGGAGAGCTTTCAGAAGCTCAAGACAGCCCTAACTACAGCTCCTGTGTTGGTTTTGACTACCGGTTCCGGATCCTATACAGTTTATTGTGATGCTTCGAGGATTGGCTTGGGAGCGGTGTTGATGCAGGATGGTAGGGTGATTGCCTACGCGTCCAGGCAGTTGAAGGTCCATTAGAAGAACTACCATGTTCATGATCTCGAGTTGAGAGCGATTGTTCACGCCCTAAAGATATGGTGTCATTATTTATATGGTGTTCCCTGTGAGATATTTACGGATCACCGAAGTTTGCAGCACATATTCAGGCAGAAGGACCTAAATTTGCGCCAACGTAGGTGGTTAGAGTTGCTAAAGGACTATGACATCACTATATTATACCATCCGGGGAAGGCCAATGTGGTGGCCGACGCCTTGAGTCACCGGGCGGAGAGTTTGGGGAGTTTTGCATACCTTCATGCAGCTGAGAGGCCTCTAGCCTTAGATGTTCAATCCTTAGCCAGTCAGTTCGTGAGATTGGATTTGAGCCTTGCCGGGTATTAGCTTGTGTGGTTGCTCGATCTTCCCTCCATGACCATACAGAGAGCTCCAGTATAATGATCCCCACCTTTTGGTTCTTCAGGATAGAGTCCGACAGGGAGATGCCAGAGATGTGACTATAGAAGAGGATGGGGTGATGAGGATGCAGGGCCGTATCTGCGTGCCCAACGTAGATGGGCTTCGGGAGTTGATTCTTGAGGAGGCCCATAGTTCGCGGTATTCCATCCATCCGGGTACCACGAAGATGTACCAGGATCTGAGACAACACTATTGGTGGCGAAGGATGAAGAAGGATATAGCAGAGTTTGTAACTAAGTGTCTCAACTGTCAGCAGGTCAAATGTGAGCATCAGAGACCGGGAGGGTTACTTCAGCAGATTGAGCTTCCAGAGTGGAAGTGGGAGCGGATCACCATGGACTTTGTGGTTGGACTTCCTCGGACTTTGAGGAAGCATGATGCTATTTAGGTGATTGTGGATCGGCTGACCAAATCAGCCCATTTCATTTCGGTATTAATTACGTATTCACCGGAGAGGTTGGCTGAGATTTATATCAGAGAGATTGTTTGCCTCCACGGTATTCCGGTATCTATCATTTCAGATAGAGGTACATAGTTCACTTCACGGTTCTGGAGAGTCATTCAGCAGGAGTTAGGCACCAGGGTAGAGTTGAGCACAACTTTTCACCGTCAGACGGACGGGCAGTCCGAGTGCATGATTCAGATCCTCGAGGATATTCTTCGTGCCTGTGTGATGGATTTTGGAGGGTCATGGGATCGATTCTTGCCTCTGGAAGAATTTGCTTACAACAACAGTTTCCAGTCCAACATTCAGATGGCGCCATATGAGGCATTGTATGGTAGGCGGTTGATGCGAGGCAAGAATTCATGGTTTAACATATTATAGTCCCTACATTTTATAGGCGTTAATGATAAAAATACACTTTTTATGTGCATAATGGAGTTTATTTCATGTGTATGTGAATTGGAGATGGAAGTCGAGCTAAAAGGATGCAAATACATCAAAAATACGCTCAAGAGGCGAAAAGGGAACACCCGGGCGTTAGCCGGGCGTTGGCCCCTAAAGCCAGGCTGACCCTGGCGTAAGTTGGGCGTTTGGCCCCTAACGCCAGGCCTGCCCTGGCTTTAAGGGGGCGTTTGGGCCCAAACGCCTGGGTCCCGAGGTCCGGTCAATTCCGAGTTTTGAAGAGTTTAAGTGTTTCCCGGTTGGAATAGAAGTCTCCTACATGTTTAGGGTTTGTCCTAAACATATAAATAGACCCCAAAA
>ML385990.1:97474-114631 GCA_005239525.1 Nicotiana knightiana
TGTTTTACTCTAGGATAAATACCGTAAATCAGGAATTCTTAAGATTTGCTTAACTGCTTTGACTGGAGTGTCGTGATAGATCCAATCCTGAGTGAGTTATGTGCCATGTGTGTGTGAGATTTGTATGTTATTCTGTGCATTGCATTTGATGTCTAGAACTTGCCCCGTGTGTGTGCAAAGCGAAATAGAAGTTTTGTTCAGTCTTGGAAGTGATATAGGCATTTCTTTGTTGAGCCAGCTATATATATTTTACCCGCCTAATTCTTATGTATCGTAGTTAACCCCGTTGAGCCTATAATCCTGTTTCTTTGGCAACCACATTACAAGCCATATCCCTTTGTTTGAATCGATCATATATTTGAACCTTGTCACCTCTCGTAAGCACTGAAAATGTGATGAAATATGGAAAAGTTAAAGTGTGGGGTGGTAGGTTGGTTTTTGAGGGGAATAATTGAAATAAGGAGAAAGGTGCATTGTTTGAAAAAAAAAAGTAAGAGTCTCTTAAGAAAAAGAAAGAAATAAATAAATAGTTGTATTGTTGTGAAAGAAAAATATATGTGGTGACTCTTGATGTAATTGTGCTTAAAGAAGTATGGGGTAATAACATTGATGTGAAGGTGGAGTTTGGCTTAATATAAGTTTGAGGTTGAGCGCTAAAGTATATGTATTAAAGTGCTTAGGGAGGTGTAGTCACTCTTATATCCAAATGTATCCTACCCGTCCCGCAGCCTACATTACAACCAAATAAAGTCCTACTTGATCCTAGACTGAATGAGCTCGATTAGTAGAGTAGTACACTACGGGCAAGCCTATGGTGCATCTTTTGTGGCATATGAATATTATTTCGGAGAGCGAGTGAATTCTTTCTATCTTGAGTTCCTAAGTGTTCTTAAAATTTCATTGTGTGTGGAACTAACTCTTGAATTTGGTGAGGGCACATGATTCACGAAGGAAAGGTAATGTTGTTGACCTCTATGTTAGAGTAGTGAGTGGATTGTGAATAAAGCATGGTATATGTGAGTCAACTATTAACGCGAGGAGGTCACACCTCTGTGATTGAAATGTTTTAAAAATTCTTAGTATAACGTGTTAAGGGATTTGCTTAATAAGTTGTGTACATGAGTGTAGTTTGAGTGCTCGAGGACGAGCAAATGTTTAAGTGGGGGGTATTGATGCAGGGCTAGAATTCATGGTTTAACATGTTATAGGCCCTACATTTTATATGCGTTAATGATAAAAATACACTTTTTATGTGCATAATGGAGTTTATTTCATATGTAGGTGAACTGGAGATGGAAGCCGAGCTAAAAGGATGCAAATACATCGAAAATACGCTCAAGAGGCGAAAAGGGAACACCCGAGCATTAGCCGGGCGTTTGGCCCCTAAAGCTAGGCTGACCCTGGCGTTAGTGGGGCGTTTGGCCCCTAACGCCAGGCCTGCCCTGGATTTAAGGGGGCGTTTGGGCCCAAACGCCTGGGTCCCGAGGTCCGGTCAATTCCGAGTTTTGAAGAGTTTAAGTGTTTCCCGGTTGGAATAGAAGTCTCCTACATGTTTAGGGTTTGTCCTAAACATATAAATAGACCCCAAAACACAACTTGAAGGGGGATTCGAAAGAGAAGGAAGCCATTGAAGAGAAGTCAAACATCTATTTGTACATCTTTTATTCATTACTTTGTAGTTTAATTATGCAAGTTATTTTGGATTTGATTCTTATGAACATTTTAGCTAATTTCTTTAATCTAGGGTTTTGGTGGAACCCGTTGGGGGATGAACTTATTGTGTTATTAATATAGTTCTAATTGGTTGATTAATCTCTATTTGTTCAACTACGTTCTTGTTGTAGTTAATTGAATGGCCATCAATTAGCTGTTCCTATTTATTATGTATCTACTTGAGAGAGAGTGCATATTTAGGTAGTTGTTTGAACAACATCACTCCCGGAGTATAGACGAAAGTCATAACCGAGGGTTTAGAGGTTGGATTAGAGATAACGATACCTCGGGTGCAATCTAAAGTGAACTGTAATGCAATCTAGCTAGCGTAACTTGAGAGAGTGCGTCTAGTAAATTATCATAATTACTTGAGAGAGATTTATGGTAGATAGAGTGTTCATGATTGATAGAGACAACTAATCAAACTATAAGAAGTATCCGAGAAAAAGTTCATCGACGAGGGAAATCATAACTTTAGACCTTTATTACAATTGTTTACACTTTATTGTAGTTAATCTTTAGTTTTAATATTTTCATTCAGTTGTAGTAGTTTAAACAACACCAAGTGTCAGTGTAGTATTCTGACAGCTTGCTTGATACGTTAACTCCCTGTGGGATCGACTCTGGGCCTAATACCCCATATTATATTTGCAATGCCCGTTTAGTCTTTTATTAGACATAGTTGAGCGTGATCAGCGGTGCAGGTCTCCTGTGGGATGGTTTGAGCCAGGCGAGGCCCTATTGTTGGGTACATACTTGGTTCAGGATGTCGTGGACAAGGTGAAGGTAATTCAAGAGAGACTTCCCACAGCTCAGTCCAGGCAGAAGAGCTATGCGGATTGGAAAGTTCGGGACTTGGCATTTATGGCTGGTGATCGGGTTTTGCTTTGGGTATCGCCTATGAAGGGCATCATGAGGTTCGGGAAGAAGGGAAAGCTGAGTCTGAGATTTATTAGCCCTTTTGAGGTGTTGCGACGTGTTGGGGAGGTTGCTTATGAGCTAGCCCTGCCTCCCAGCATAGCAGGAATTCATCCGGTGTTCCACGTCTCCATGCTCTGGAAGTATCACGGTGACCCGACTCATGTCTTGGATTTTAGCTCAGTCCAATTGGACAAAGATCTATCATATGTTGAGGAGCCTCTGGCTATATTGGACAGGCAGGTCATAAAGCTCAGGTCAAAGGATATTGCGTCAGTAAAGGTTCAGTAGAGGGGTCAGCCAGTCGAGAAGGCGACTAGGGAGACCGAGAAGGATATGCGGAGTCAGTACCCTCATCTTTTCCCAGTTTCAGGTATGTTTCTAGGCTCGTTTGAGGATGAACGATTTTCTTAAGAGGGGGAGGATGTAACGACCCGGTCGGTCGTTTTAAGAATTAACGCCCCGATCCCCTATTTACCATTTCTCCCATGTCTATTTATGTTATTGGAACCTGTCGGTGCGTTGAGTAGTGGAATCCGGGGTGATTTTGGACACATAGTCCATAAATGTGGATCTTAGCTTTAGAAATCTGGTTGTAGCTAGAGCTGTGTAAAGACGGATCCGCAATGGGTTTTTTTGACTCCGTTAGCTCCGTTGGGTGATTTTGGGGTTAGGAGCGTGCTCAGAATGTGTTTTCAAGGTCGGTTGGGATTTAGGCTTGAATTGGCGAAAGTTAGAATTTCGGCGAATTCGTCCGATCGGTGAGATTTTGATATCGGACTCGGAATGGATTTTTGGAAGTGACAGCGGGTCCGTAATGTCGTTTATGACCTGTGTGCAAAATTTGAGGTCATTCGGATGAGTTTAAACGTGTTTCGGTGTCGAATGTGAATTCTAAAATTTTCCTAAGTTCCTAGGCTTGAATCTATGCATAATCGATGATTTTGATGTTATGAGACGTGTTTTTAAGGCTCGACCTAGTTCGAATAAGGTATTAGGGTCGGATAGGGGTTTTGGTTGAGGTTCCGGGAGCCTCGGGGTTGTTTCGGATGCTGAACGGGAGAATTTGGAACTTATCAAATTGCTGAACCAGACCTTCTTCTGGTGTTTCGCACTAGTGAAGGTTTTCCCGCAGGTGCGGACACGCAGGCGCAATAGGGCTGGTCGCAGGTGCGATGGTCAGGGGGTTTCTGCAGGTGCGGTACCGCAAGCACGACCAAACGACCGCAGTTGCGGCTCCAGTGGACTTAAGTGAATTCCGCACCTGTGATGCTTTTTCCGCAGGTGCGGTACCGCAGTGCGATGATCAGGACCGCAGGTGCGAGATCCCTGTGTGTTTATTCCAAAAACCCGAAGGTTTGAATTTCATAAGTCTAAAATCGTTTGAGAGCTCAGGAATTGGCGATTTCAGTGGGTTTTGAAGAGAAGGATCATAGGTAACATTTTATAATCCTTATTCATTGTTAGACCATTAATCCCCGTTGTTTTCTTTAGTTTAATTAACAAAAATGGGGGGGGGGGGAACCATGGGAACTTGATGAAACTTCCCCAACCGAAATTCTGAGAATTTAGGGGGGTTTTGACATCGGATTTTGATGATTCTTGTCGAGTGAGTTCGTGAGTGAATGGGTGTCCGAAAAATATAACTTTTACCTGATTCCGAAACGTGGGCCCGAGAGGCGTTTTGGTCAAAACTCCTAATTTCTCGTATTAGCTTCGAATTAATTAGTTATTTTGATTTCTTGAAATGATATTTACATTATGCAGTCGAATTGAATAGATTTGGGCCACTCGGAGTTGGATACTCGTGGCAAGAGCGTGATTATTGGTTGAATAGCACAATCTAGGTAAGTGGCTTTCCTAACTTTGTGTTGGGGAAATTCCCTTAGGCATTTATAACTGATTTTTGATATAAAAAAAAACCCCGTGTACGTGAGGTGATGAGTACATGCATGAGATATTCTCATTCATTCCATTGTTTTCCTTCTATAACATACTTCATCTTCAATTCCTATTATCTCCGTTATTGATTTAACTGAGTAGCGCTTAAGATTTTATCAAGCTCAACGATTTTACCTAATTTTCCACTCGTTACTATTATTTGAAACTGGGTTGAGTACCTTCCTCTGTATTTGCCAACTGTTTTTCCCAAACTTTTGAATTACGCTATATCTAATCTACATCTCGCATTACATATTTACATTGGGACTGCGGGCTATTACTTGAGACTTTCCCTTTCATTGTATTGTATATTTACATTAGGACTGCGGGCTGAGACCTGAGACTTTCCCTTGCATCGCATCGCATATTTACATTGGGATTGCGGGCTCATACCTGAGACTTTCCGTTGCATTGTATTGCATACTTACATTGGGAATGTCGGCCGAGACCTGAGACTTTCCCTTGCATTGTATTGCATACTTACATTGGGACTGCGGGTCGAGACCTGAGACTTTCCCTTGCACTGCGTTGCATATTTACATTGGGACTGCGGGCCGAGACCTGAGACTTTCCCTTGTATTGCATGACACGACCATCTACTGATTTATACATTGTGCGGAACTGAGATTTATTACTTCATTCTTTCCGGTTCACTTTACTTCCCATTAATTATTACTATTTTACTTAACTGTTAATTATATCTGTTTATTTTTGCAAACTCAGTAGAGCCGTAACCGGACCTCGTCACTACTTGACTGGGGTTAGGCTTGGCACTTAACTGGTACCGAATGTGGAGTATTCACGCCCTTTTGCGCATGTTTTTCTCATGTGCAGATCCAGGTATCAGCGCACCGTTCCGGAGTCAGTAGAGTAGCAGATCTTTGGGATACTTTGAGGTATTTCTGCAGCGTCCGCAGAGCTTCTGAGTCCCCCTCCTATCTTAGCATAGTTATAGTTCGTATATAAGACTACACTTTCATTTCCAGTTTTGTATATTGAACCATAGAGTTTAGCTTGTGATGTTGGTCACATTCCGGGTTTTGGGAAGTAAAATAACTGTATATGCTGAGCAGCTACGTTATATCTAGTGGATATCTTTTTTGTCTTTATTTTTATTGATTCTGTTGTTTTCCGCATATTTCTAGGCTTACATAGTCATAGACACTAGGTGACATCACGATACCTTTCGGAGGGTAAATCGGGTCGTGACAGATGGATAAACGGATATACGAAATAAGATATAGCAATATTCATAAGTTCAACGAAGTATCGAGCAAAGAACTTCAGTATACCTATAAATGTCCAAAGAGACATCTTTTTAAGCTCTGTATATGCTTACAAAGTGAAGCCTAGAGATTGGCTAAAAACTAGAGGAAAAAGGAGAGAAGAGTTGCATAGGCACACTTACATGGTCGAAGTCGTACAGGCTGCATGATAGAAGGTAATAACAGTTACGATATTTGAAGGATTCTGACCGTAAGTCATGGAGTGAGAAAGAGGCCTAAAGAGGGGAATTATTCACAGAACAGTCGCCTAGATGGCAAGGAGAGTAATAAAGTATTCGAAAGCCATAAGTCATGAAAATGATAAGTGCATCAGTCAACATTCGAGGACGAATGTTCCAATGGGAGGAATGATATTACACCTCATGTTTTTGTACGTGAAAATACGCCATAAGTAAATTGATGAAAGCTCGAAAATGAGATGTTACATTTTGCATTTTTGTACGTTAAAGTTTCGTTGTAAGCTAATCACCTAAGTTCGAGAATGAAATTATTTTGAGATTATAAGCATTATGCTATTTCAAACAAGTGATGAGTAAAATTCGTGAAGGTGAGAGGATAATAAAATCAAAGAAAATAAATTTTCGTCAAAGTTTGACATGTTGGGGTAGAATACCGCCCGAGCTAAAATACCTGGTATTTATGGACTAGTGTCATACAAGGTACCACATGACCATGATAGTAAGGTATATAAGGTATGTTAAAAGTAGATAGTATTTTAAGTAATTTGAGATAATCCTTAATTATGTGAATTATTGGATAATGGGGAAATTAACAAGTTAATTAATTATTAGTAGTTGATTAATTAAAGTCTTTTGGATAAAGACTAAGGAAAAACGTGGCAGCCAAGGCTTTTAAGGGAATGTGACTCTTAAATCCTTATAATAAGGTGGCATATTAAGAGAGTGTGGATTAGTCATCATCTAAGCGGTCCCCACACCACTAAGTTATAAGACCTCTCTAAGTCACAAAGAGAGATGCTTAGATATTGATACAAAGTAACGGATGGAGCTCTCATTTTTAAGGGCTATCTTTACTTCATTAAGGTGTGATTCTAAGCTTGCTAAGTAATGGATTTTCTATAGCAAAATTGATACGAGATTATATTGCGTAATAGCAATGGAATTTTGCTATTCTAAGGGAATACGGTGCAATCTTTTTCAAGAATATCATACGAATTTTTTCCTACTTCTATCCGCCGTTACGTGTTTCGTTGCGATTGACATATGTTAGAGGAATTTTCAAGAGAATCGGCTCAGGTATGTTATGGCTATCTCTTCTTTCGTTTTGGCATGATCTATACGATACGAACGGAACGAGCAAATGCACAACTACTATAAATGACTCTATTTATAGAAGTATTAGAGGTGCCTATGTTCTTGAATTCCCATGTCTTATTATTCTATTGTTTGTTCATGGGTCTCAAAAAATACGTAAGTTGATAAAGTTTGTTTCATGATATTATTCAAAGGCATAATGGTCTGATGTCATTCCAAGAGATGTTATTGGCATACTTCTCATGCATTGCATTCATTTATACATGTACATTGACCCATGACAAGATGGTGTTATATACGCGTATATGTATGTATATTACTATATATATGTATATGGGATATAAGAAAAGTCTATGGCATTATATATGCACTACCATCTGATCAGCAGGTATACGTTGATGATATTGCCCACAGTGGTCGAGATGATACGATGGGATGCCCTCATAGGCTTGATGATGTTATGTATACATATACCTATGCATGGTATGGCATTCATACGCATATGCACGACATTTTAAATATTAAATGATTCACAGAGCTATTCAGACTTACATGTCGAGTCTTTTACTCCATATTTCTCTCATGTCTATTATTTACTGATTTTTATTCCTTACATACTCGGTACATTATTTGTACTAACCTCTCTTTTGCCTGGGGACGTTATGTTTCATGCCCGCAGGTCTCGATAGACAGGTCGAGAGTCCTCTAAGTAGGCTATCAGCTCAGCGAAAGATGGTGGTGCGCTCCATTTGCTCCGGAGTTGCTTATTTGGTCAGTATAATTAGGACATGTATTAATTGGTATGGCAGGGCTCAGTCCCGACCTTTATGATACTTATGTACTCTTAGAGGCTTGTAGACAGATGTCATGTATACGGATACTTGTATGGCCTTGTCGGCCTATGTTTTGAGTTTACAAATGATCATGTTGGCCTTATAGGCCCGTATGTCACATGTGTAAGTTTTATATCAGGTTGGGTCGTCCTATATTGAATACTCACCCATGTTCATTATGGTTATCCCATGATGACCCGTTTGGACCATTTTCCAATGAAAGTACGATAATAATGATAGGTTATATTTGTACTCGGTTGAGTAAGGTATCGAGTTCCCGTTGCGACCCATAGGTTTGGGTCGTGACAGTCTTGTTCAAAATTTACATGATATGAACATATTGATCCTGAGTAAACATCTGTATTTGGTGTTGTTTCGTTTCTCATTTGTGTGATGTGACATTCCCCTTCTATCTGTGCTACAATAGTTTTTCCCTTAGACTTGGAATCTGAACGATAACCAATTGTCTCGTAACAGTTCTCCTTCAAGTATCTTATTTTGTTACAAAATACATTTTGTTAGCTTGTAATACCTTTTCTAGTATGTCCCTTCATAAGAAAAAAGTCACACTCCAAATTATAATTCCTTCTTTACTTGTTTCCTGACTAAGTAATATTACATTATGTTCAGTGCAACCATTAATTCTAAAGTTATTTTATGTGATCAGTTGTCTACTATGATCTTGAATAACTGCATTTGCTTGATTAATAGTTAGTACTGTGACGACCCAAAAGGGGTCATCACCTATGTTATTACCCATCCCGTACTCCCGAGGACTAGAAAACCTCCTTTGTATTTGCCTCGATTTGCATGCGCAGTCCGGGCACGTAGCCGGACAGCTTAAATATGAAATTCGGTGAAAAATGCCAAGATTTGATATTAAAATGAATAAACTTGACTTCGGTGAACATTTTGGGTAAGCGGACCCGGACCCGTGATTTGACGGTCCCGGAGGGTCCGTAGGAAAATATGGAACTTGGGCGTATGCCTAGAAATTCTGAGGTTCCAAGCCCGAGAAATGAATTTTTTGGTAAAATTATTTTCTGAAAATATTTAAGGAAATTGAAAATGAAATCTGATTAGAAATGATGGTATCGGGCCTGTATTTTTGGTTCCGGTACCCGGTACAAGTCTTATATATGGATTAAGTCCTTTTTGTAAAGTTTGGTTGAAATCGGATTTCTATTGATGTGTTTCGGACTTAAAAATGGAATACTTGATGTTTCATGAAATTTGATAGGACTCATGAACTTTGAGGCTTAATTTGAGGTATATGATGTTGTTTTGGCGATTTGATCGCACGGGCAAGTTCGTAGGATGTTGTGTGAATAATCTGTGAAATTTGAAGTCATTCCGAGTAGTATAGGCTCGTTCGGCGCGGTGAGGCGAATTCTAGAATTTCTTAAGTTCTTAATTTGATTCAAGGGGTTTTGGAGAGTGATTTTGAGTTTTAGCGATGTTATGAGTGATCCGCATGCTCAAGCAAGTCCGCATAATGATTTGGGACTTGTTAGTATAATTTTTCAGGGGCTCGGGTGGGCTCAGGGGCCTCCCGGACCCCGTACGAGACCAAAACCCAACAAAAATCACTGTTGGTGCACAGCAGCTGGTGTGACCGTTGGTGTGGACTTATGCCCGCTGGTGCGAGTCCGCTGGCGTGGAGTTCCTTCGCAGGCGCGACTCCACTGGTGCGGATTTTCCTCGCAGGAGCGGGACCGCACCTTCAGTCACAAAGTCGCAGGCGCGAAATCCCTGGAGGCAGCCTCATTTAAATGCCCCGGGATTTCATCATTTCCTAACCATTTCACCTCCATTTAAGAGTGATAAGAGCTTCAAGAACCTGCCCTTGACCCAAATTCAGTAGAGGTAAGTAAATTCTTTTCATTTATCTAGTTTCATGCATGAATTAACAAGGAAATCAACTATTAATTCTTGGAAAAACCTAGGTTTTGTGATTTTAAATGGGATTTTTGGAAAAATCAGTGAATTATCCCATATTAGCCATAAATTCTTGAATAAATTATATAATTTCACTCCTTAGGCTTCGGGTAATCTATTCCTCCAAGAATTTTCGAAATCCGAACGCGTGGGCTCGGGGTCGAAATTTCAAGAATCGTCAAGAATGCTTAAATTTTGGAATTTCTTGTTAGTTCTCCTTCTTGGGACTGAAATTGATTTAATTATACTACTTTTTGCAATTTGTGAACCGTCAAGAGTAGTTTTGGAGATTCGGGCGCATCTTTCGATCTGGTCCATGGACGAAGTTATACCATGGTACTACATGATTTCCTAACAAAACGCACTCTTGGTACGGGTCGGTCGATCCCCGGCAGTGCGTAGGTTTGATTATTGGTAAGCATGCACTCTTGGTACGGGTCGGTCGATCCCCGGCAGTGCATAGCTATTCTTGATATGGTTACACGGCAAGCATGCACTCTTGGTACGGGCGGTCGAACCCCGGTAGTGCATAGCTATTATTGATATGGTTACACGGAGAGCATGCACACTTGGTACGGGCCGGTCGATCCCCGGTAGTGCATAGCTATTCTTGATATGGTTACACGGCTAGCATGCACTCTTGGTACGGGCCGGTCGATCCCCGGCAGTGCATAGCTATTCTTGATACGGTTACATGGCGAGCATGCACTCTTGGTACGGGCCGATCGATCCCCGGCAATGCATAGCTATTCTTGATATGGTTTACACGGCGAGCATGCACTCTTGGTACGGGCCGGTCAATCCCCGGCAGTGCATAGCTATTCTTGATATGGTTACACGGCGAGCATGCACTCTTGGTACGGGCAGGTGCTCGAGAAGTTAAACAGTGATTTTAGGTAACTCCAGGGCAGGTTATGTGTTCCTGACATTGATGGCCTGAGGGAGAGGATTCTAGCAGAGGCCCACAATTCTCGATATTCTATTCGCCCTGGTGCTACGAAGATGTATCGTGATTTGAAGCAGCATTTTTGGTGGAGGCGAATGAAGAAGGATATTGTGGCATATGTGGCGCGGTGTTTGACTTGTCAACAGGTTAAGTATAAGCATCAGAGGGTCGGTTGTTGGGTACAGATTTGGTTCAAGAGGCCTTGGACAAGGTGAGGATCATTCAGGATAGTCTTCGTACTGCTCAGTCCAGGCAAAAGAGTTATGCAGATCGCAAGGTTCGAAATGTGGCTTTCATGGTTGGTGAGCGAGTATTGCTCCGAGTGTCTCCTATGAAGGGCATGATGAGATTTGGGAAGAAGGGCAAGCTTAGCCGTAGATTCATTGGTCCGTTTGAGATTCTTGATCGAGTGGGAGAAGTGGCTTATAGACTTGCATTGCCACCTCGCTTATCAGCCGTACATCCAGTCTTTCATGTGTCCATGCTTTGGAGGTATCACGGCGATCCAGCCCCCGTGTTAAATTTCAGCACTGTCCAGTTGGGCAAGGACTTATCTTATGAAGAGGAGCCGGTAGCCATTCTAGACCGGCAGGTTCGCCAGTTGAGATCCAAGAATTTCCCTTCTGTTCGTGTTCAGTGGAAGGGTCAGCCTCCTGAGGCATCGACCTGGAAGTCGGAGTCCGATATGCGGAGCCGTTACCCTCATTTATTTCCCGACTTGGGTACTTCTTTCTTCTGTCCGTTCGAGGACGAACGGTTGTTTTAGAGGGGGAGAATGTGACGACCCAAAAGGGGTCATCACCTATGCTATTACCCATCCCGTACTTCTGAGGCTTTGAAAACCTCCTTTGTATTTTCCTCAATTTACGTGCACAGTCCGGTGCATAGTCGGACAGCTTAAATATGAAATTCGATGAAAAATGCCAAGATTTGATATTAAAATGAATAAACTTGACTTCGGTCAACATTTTGGGTAAGCGGACCCGGACCCGTGATTTGATAGTCCCGGAGGATCCGTAGGAAAATATGGGACTTGGGCGTATGCCCGAAATCGAATTCCGAGGTTCCAAGCCCGAGAAATGAATTTTTTGGTAAAATTATTTTCTGAAAATATTTAAGGAAATTGAAAATGAAATCTGATTAGAAATGATGGTATCGGGCCTGTATTTTTGGTTCCGGCGCCTGGTACAGGTCTAATATATGGTTTAAGTCCTTTGTGTAAAGTTTGGTTGAAATCGGATTTCGTTTTATGTGTTTCGGACTTAAAAATGGAATACTTGATGTTTCATGAAATTTGATAGGACTCATGAACTTTGAGGCTTAATTTGAGGTATATGATGTTGTTTTGGCGATTTGATCGCACAAGCAAGTTCGTAGGATGTTGTGTGAGTAATCTGTGAAATTTGAAGTCATTTCGAGTAGTATAGGCCCGTTCGGCGCGGTGAGGCGAATTCTAGAATTTCCTAAGTTCTTAATTTGATTCAAGGGCTTTTGGAGAGTGATTTTGAGTTTTAGCGATGTTATGTGTGATCCGCAGGCTCGAGCAAGTTCGTATAATGATTTGGTACTTGTTGGTATAATTTGTCAGGGGCTCGGGTGGGCCCAGGGGCCTCCTGGACCCCGCACGAGGCCAAAAACCAGCAAAAATCATTGTTGGTGCACAGCAGCTGGTGTGACCGCTAGTGCGGAGTTGTGCCCACTGGTGCGAGTCCGATGGCGCGGAGTTCCTTCTCTGGCGCAACTCCGCTGGTGCGGATTTTTACTCGCAGGAGCGGGACCGCACCTGGTGTCCCAAAGTCGCAGGCGCGGAATCCCTGGAGGCAGCCTCATTTAAATGCCCAAAATTTCCGGATTTCATCATTTCCCAACCATTTCACCTCCATTTGAGAGTGCTAGGAGCTTCAAGAACCTGCCCTTGACCCAAATTCAGTAGAGGTAAGTAAATTCTTTTCATTTATCTAGTTTCATGCATGAATTAACAAGGAAATCAACTACTAATTCTTGGAAAAACCTAGGTTTTGAGATTTTAAATGGGATTTTTGGAAAAATTAGTGAATTATCCCATATTAGCCATAAATTCTTGAATAAATTATATAATTTCGCTCCTTAGGCTTCGGGTAATCTATTCCTCCAAGAATTTTCGAAATCCGAACGCGTGGGCCCGGGGTCGAAATTTCAAAATCGTCAAGAATGCTTAAATTTTGGGATTTCTTGTTAGTTCTCCTTCTTGGGACTGAAATTGATTTAATTATACTATGTTTGACTAGTTGTGAGCCATCAAGAGTAGTTTCGGAGATTCGAGCGCATCTTTCGATTCGGTCCTTGGTCCGAGGAGTGCTTTTATCGAGGTGAGTCTCATTTCTAACCTTGTAAGAGGGAAATGTCCCCATAGGTATTCTATGTGTTGTATGTATTGTTTTGGGGGCTACGTGCGTACCACATGGCGAGAGTCCGCACGTAGCGACTACTCCTATTATGTCCGGGTAGTCTAGGACCACAGCATGCCTTATATTCTCCTTTGAAATGATTTACATGTTATACGTCCTTGCTTGGATATAGCACTGTTTCCTTGGGTATTCCATTTGATTAAATAATTGGAAAAGTTCAATATGTGGAGTAGGCTTGATACGTGACATACGCATATTGTCGCTTTGCAATTTACATTCCGCGAGCGATATGTAAGTTTCCTTCACTCTTATGGGAGCGGGTCGTACGCCACGTCGGATTATTAGTGCACTCTTGTTACGGACCGGTCGATCCCTGGCAGTGCACAGGGAATTAATTTAGAATGCACTCTTGGTTCGGGCAGGTCGATCCCCGGCACTGCATGGACGAAGTTATAGCATGATACTACATGATTTCCTAACAAACACATTCTTGGTATGGGTCGGTCGATCCCCGGCAGTGCGTAGGTTTGATTATTGGTAAGCATGCACTCTTGGTACGGGCCGGTCGATCCCCGGCAGTGCATAACTATTCTTGATATGGTTACACGGCGAGCATGCACTCTTGGTACGGTCCGGTCGATCCCCGGCAGTGCATAGCCATTATTGATATGGTTACACGGCGATCATGCACTCTTGGTACGGGCCGGTCGATCCCCGATAGTGCATAGCTATTCTTGATATGGTTATACGGCGAGCATGCACTCTTGGTACGGTCCGGTCGATCCCCGGTAGTGCATAGCTATTCTTGATATGGTTACATGGCGAGCATGCACTCTTGGTACGGGCCGATCGATCCCCGGCAGTGCATAGCTATTCTTGATATGGTTTACACGGCGAGCATGCACTCTTGGTACGGGCCGGTCGATCCCCGGCAGTGCATAGCTATTCTTGATATGGTTACACGGCGAGCATGCACTCTTGGTACGGGCCGGTCGATCCCCATCAGAGCATAGCTATTCTTGATATGGTTACACGACGATCATGCACTCTTGGTACGGGCCGGTCGATCCCCGGCAACGCATAGCTATTCTCCCCTTATGACTCCGGCCAATTGTCTTACACTTATGCGCGTATGACTGCTCGGTACTGTTTTCCGACTTATGATTTGATGATGGTTTTGAGGAAGAATAAAAAGGGAGTTGCTATTGTTTTAGTGTTTATTTGGAAACTCTGTGAGTTCTTCTTATTTATTGTACTCTGTTACATGCCTATTGTTTTCCTCATACCCTGTCTTAAATTATTATTGTTGGACCTTAGTGAGTATCGAGTCAACCTCTCGTCACTACTTCTTCGAGATTAGGCGAGATACTCATTGGGTACATATTTATGTATGTACTCATGATGCACTTTCTTTTCTTCTGTACTTGACTGTACAAGTCCGGAGGTTGGCACGTCTGATCATCAGTCCGGTGCTAGATACTGATCGGGGTTGGTTATACTTCACGGTGAGCTGCTCTTCCTGGCGATTCCTGATAGCTCCTTGGAGTTTCCTTTTGTTATTTTCCCGTCTATTTCATTCAGACTATGGGATTGTATATATTTATGTATTCTGGTGTATTTTGATAGTTGCCCGCGACATTCGTGACACTAGTTCTTGGCACTCATGTGCGTACATTTTGGGATTTTGGGCTGCATTTTCATACATGTGCCTTTCTTTTGACTCACATATTAGATGTCTTATTTTCACATCACCGGCTATTATTATGTAAATAAATGCTTAAAACTGGTAAAAGTTGGATTAATTAATCACATGGGAAGGGTAATTCTTAGTATAATTTATGTTGGCTTGTCTAACCCTGTTGTTGGACGCCATCACGACCCGTGTGGGAAATTGGGTCGTGACAAGTACATTATGCATCATAAGTATATGCTTCTAACTTGTTCAAATCTATCATTCAACCCCATTACAATTACATAAAACATTGAAGCTCTAACTGCTCAACGTAATCCTTAGCATGTAGAGATGTTAATATCAAATCATACTCAATCCATAAATTTGTCAATTTTTTAAATGAGAAGATGCAGACGATACACTCTGAATATATGTGTTTTCTTCTACAAATAGTAAAGGATAAATGCATTTACCGTTAATTTGTCCCTAAACAGTCTGGGCATCTCAAAGAAAAGAACTATAGTCAAAAAATGTTGACTCACATCCTTATTAACCATGAAGTTACAATTGCATTACAGCGGTCCCATTGATGTGCTAATGTTGACTCAAAATCTGCATTAGACGTGGGTCCATCAACTAAATAGAGTTTGTTCTTTCCCAACAAAGCTACTTTTATTACCTGATTCCAAAGAGTGTAGTTTTTCATGCCAGTTAACAACAAATTCACCAACATTGATTTGGTTTATCTGATGGATAAAGATACAACAGATGGTTATGTTCTAGAACAATTGTCTCGCTATTCACTTTGTCGCTGGTTATTATTGTTTCGATAATCGCGCCACTCGATTCATCACTAAAATTCATGATATGTGCAAATAAAACACAAAATTAGGGTTACAAAGACAAACAAAGTAAATTCCCTCTATTTCCTCTTCAATTGCACGAAGAAATCCTTTAGAATCACTCGATAATAGGCTATGCTACCTTATTAAATTTCTGAATTGAATTGAATATTAAAGTATTGCAATTGTGAGCAAAGATGAGATGGAACAGAGAAATTGAGGAGAGATTCTTATTTAGCTTAATGAACTAAGTTAATACAACAATATATGTCTAATTTGACCAACACTAGTAATCGCCTAATGGATATCGATATAAGTTATTAACAAATAGCTAACTATAGTTAGAACTGATTAGTTCACTAACTATAGTTAACTTAATAGCTGGTAACAAAGACTAAGTGACGTCACACGTGGACATATATTTTACAAAAAATAAGTGTGAAGACCAAAAATTATATTTCGCAATTGAAAAAACTAAAAGAAAATGTACTTCTTTTCTTTTTCCTTTCTATTAATTTATCTTCATTCCTTTTCTTCTTCCCTACCTACCACAGATGGTGAGGACACGCCATACCGATCAGGGTGAACAGTCACCGGCTAGACCAGTGAGAGGTCGAGGTCACGGTCGAGGCCGTGGTAGAGGTAAGGGCCAGCCCGCACAACAGCCGGGGCAGTACCTCAGGATCGCCCTATCGATCATGATCAGGTTCCCGCCGATGGTGTCCCAGCGGGAAAGGCTCAGGCACCATCAGTGCCTATGGTTATTTCGGGTCTTCAGGAGGCCCTGTCTCAGATATTGTCAGTATGCACCGGTTTGGCTCAGGCCATTGCCATGTCTTCTTCTGCCACCACAGCTCAGGCCGAGGGAGGCAATCAGACTCCAGCTACCCGGGCACCTGAGCTAGCTGCACAGGGTATTCAGGCACCAGGAGCAGCCCCAGCTCAGCCAGCTGCTCCGGTTCAGGATTATGTGGTCCCTGTTATGCCTGAGGATGAACAACGCAGGTTGGAGAGATTCAGCAGACTTCAGCCTCCGACTTTCAGCGGTACAGGGGGCGAGGATGCCCAGGGATTTCTAGATAGGTGCCAGAGGATACTGCGCATCGCGAGTATTCTGCTCTCGTTTGTTACATTTCAGTTTACGGGTACTACCTTTACCTGGTAGGAGTCTTTCGAGAGGTGTAGACCAGTTGGTTCAGCACCTCTTACCTGGCAGCAGTTCTCCACGATCTTTTTGGAGAAGTATGTTCCTCAGTCCCACAGAAAGGAGCAGCGTAAGCAGTTTGAGTAGCTGCGCTAGGGAGAGTTATCAGTCACTCAGTACGAGATGAGATTTTCTGAGTTGGCTAGGCATGCTTCTGAGATTATCCCTAGTGATAGGGAGAGGGTGAGGAGGTTTGTAGATGG
>ML385993.1:0-12020 GCA_005239525.1 Nicotiana knightiana
AAAGCTCATAAAATGCGAGGTATATAATGCTTAAAATCATGAATTCTAGCCACTCATCAACGGTACACCTGCACTTCTTTATGTTGTGCAGATTACGCTGTCGGGCCCAGTGGACATCGTATGGGGGAGTGTCCTTCAGTCCATTCCAGACGACACCGAGGTAGTTCCGCAGGCGTTCGTGGATCTCGGTGTCACTGTCTATCTTTCATTCTGTCATCTATGTGTTTCCAGATAGATATATCATTTTATTTCATACTGTTGTTTTTAGCTAAATGTTAGAATGGTTCGTGAGGTTGTGACTCCATTTCTGGGTTTTGTACTTACAGGTATTTCTTCGTTATTAGCTATCGTTATTTGGATTTTGTTAATGCTTCCGCACTTTATCTCAATCATCTAGTCAGTGTTTGTTATTTTCACTTGTTAATAAATCAATTCATTTAACATGTTGGCTTGCCTAGCGGGTGCAATGTTAGGCGCCATCACGGCCTGAAGGTGGGATTTCGGGTCGTGACAGTTTGTCATATGGATCACATCAGTACAATACCCGGTAATCACTCTTCAAAGAGAGGCTACACATGGTATTAGCGTACCGGTCATCATATCCATATTCTACTCTTTCCAACCCCGTGAAGGTAATTAAAGCGCGTGTTGGTCACGAACTCTATTGCATGCTGCTACCCGTCCCTTCCTATTAGTTCCGGAGGAAATTAGGACTCCTATCCTAAATGGAGGTGCTAGGCAGACCCTCAGGTTTTAAAGGTAAAAATTCTAGGGCGACAGATAAGAACATGTAGGACTGCAATTAGGGAAACACAGAAAAGCAGAGAAAAGGCCCACGTATACCTCCAGCAGTAATGGAAATAGGCAGCACGATTCAAACACAGTTAAGGGCCACATTCAGTTTCAGAATCCTAAGGCATGATATCTAGGTGAATTCAGAATATAACAGAGAAGAAGATTTGTTGTATAACCCAGAAAGGCCTAATCAGTTTGCCTACTGATTTTAAAATCTGTTGGGGATTAAGCAGTACACACAAAGGAAGCAGATTCCCAATTTTAAGCCATTTAATCACCTAAGGCTTGCCTAGGTGTGAGACAGAATACAAGTTATCATAATTACTTTAGAGAGAGACTGTTTGGAATTGTATTACCTAAGCATGATGTTCTTAGTGTTCAGAGCTCAGAATTATTACCAGTTGATTGCGAGAATTGAGTGAAGTTGTTTTATTCCTTTTCATGCATCAGTAGGTGTATTTAAGCGAGTAAGATGCAATCCTAAGGACATGGTATCTAGTGCACAGAGATGTAGAATGATGCAGAATCAGAAGCCTAAACATGTCTCTAAATGCACAAATATTGCATTGTTTAAACATGGTTAAGGAGATGTAAACATGACAGGTTTATTAGTGTTGTTTATCCTAAACAGGATCCCTAAGTGTACATGGCAGCGTAAAGCATGATTGTAAAGTACTGGTTATTAGCACATTTTAGCACAGGACTTTCGAAATGAGATGCCAGTAGATGCTGAAAACAGTAAGTGTAAGACCTAGGGAACATGGTCTCTAATGCATGATCTCTATTGCGCAAATAGGTAATAAAACCTAATAGCATGGCTTCTACCCTCTAATAGCTATAGCATGCATATTTACCCCTCCCTTTTCACTATCCATCCCCAAAGAGTTGTTTACAACAATTATTACAGACCATTTGCATGAATTACATAACTGAATAATGAAAAGAAGATGTTATACTATAGGGAGCCTACCGATAGGCCCAGAATCTCCATAATGCCTCATTGCAATTCTATTCACAACCTTTCACATGATCCAGGTGTGTCAGAGTTCCCTAAGGATCTCAAGGGATCCCGGGCACTGCTCACACCCAAAGTCATAACCAAATTTGAGTAAGTGTAGTGTGGAAGGGCCATACTTTGTGTGTCAAAGTTCAGAGGGAGCTCAAGGGTGCCAAGGCAATGCTCACACAGAGGGGAAGAACCTAGACTTCTAAGAGTATGTGAGAGTGCTTGATATAGTTTTAAAAATAATTGAGTTGAGAAAAACAGTTTGAAAATGATCCATCTAGAATCAGTTCTTGAAAGAAAAACAATAGGAGAGTTTAACTCTTATTTGAAAACAGTTTTTAAGGAAGGTGAGTAGGGCAATCTCAGAATCAGAATATCACACATAGTTCAGGGAAGCAAACACAAACAGGGGAAAGGTGTTTGGGGACAAGTAATTCATATGTAAGAGCATATTTGCACACAGGTAGACATTAGAGAAAGCATTTCAGGTCTTAAAAAGTCACAGCACATTCTATCACAAAATGTTCATGCCAGGAGCTTAACAACATTAGATTGAGGGATGCTAAACAGGTTCATACATTAGGTTCAGGGAAGGGGTTCAGGATTACTTAGTAGCTAGGGGGTCACGCACACATGCTGATAATGTACTGGGGTTAGGGAGTAAGGAAGAATTGTAACAAACAAATAGGAGGAGCAGTAGACATGCTGAAATAAAGGGGAAGGGAAATCACATAGGCAGAATACATATGCTAGTTACAGGGTAAATAGTAGAACCACGAGTAGAAGCACAAAAGGAATAAGAGAAAGTGCAATACGAACATAAACATGTTGTTTTGGATGCTGTAAATCAAATAGAAGACATACCAGTCAAGATTGAGAGAATAGAACAGTAGTGTGTAGAGAAGTAGAACAATAGGACAGTAGTGTGTAGAGCAAGAGAGCAGTAGAGCAGTAGAGAAGTAATAAGTTACTCAGTTTTAGCTTTCAGCCGACTGAGTATCCAGTAGTCAAATAAGAGAGAGTGTGTAGGAAAGTAAGAGAGAGAGCAATGAGTATGCTTGTGTCTCTGTGTGTGTTCGTGTATGCTAAGGAGAGAGTAGAGGTATTTATAGTTTAAAACAGGCAGAAGAATAAGGTAAAATAACAGTTTCAGCAGTAATTATGGGAGTAAACAATCAATCAGAATCAAATTGGTAAAAGGACTTCCTTTAATTAAGGAATCATACTTAGACGGTAATAAGCAGGTTTAAAAATAAGGAAAGGAATCTTGAAAGCTGATTACAGCACATGAGGAAAGCAGCCTAGGTACAGTATAGGTATATCACATGTAAGTAAGGCCAAGTTCAGAATTCAATTTAAGGAAAATATATGTGAATTTATTTGACAGCAAAATCATTTATGGAAATAAGGTAAAAATAATTTATATTCTGAAAATCACTGAGGGAACCCTTGATTGAGGTCCTAATTATAGGAAATCAATATCCAAGGAAAATATCACACATTAGCGGGATAGGCATGATACAAACAAAGAGAAACCGAAAATTAGCACGTCTTAATTAAGGAAATACTCAAAAAACAGTAGAGAACATTATGCAAAATCAGTGAAGTATCAATCATAGAGATTCAAGGATTCACAAATAGAAAATATAGCACTGATTTGTCACAACATTATGAGAATAAGTGTAATAAACATATAATAGACAAAAATCAGAACCATTGGAAGACTAGTAAGGTAAAATCATATAGAAGTTAAGGATTCGTATAGAACACAATATGAATCACACATAGACATGATATAGGCAAAAGTAATCGAATCCAGAAACCTTAATAGGAAAACATGGGGTAAAATCACAAAATTACGAAGTATTCATGAGAACACAGTAAACATAACAGGTAAACATATTATCGCAAAAAAACTCAGAACCGCAGATTGAAACCTAGAACTTTGGGGTTTTCAACAAAATGAATCAGACAAAATGGGGAAAAACTCACATAAACTTTTAACATAATGAAAATCATAGGATAGTACTAAAATAGAAATAAGAGCATTTTTTTTAAAAAGAGGTTAAGAAGCCTAGTTTCGAAGATGGAGAGTCAGTTTAGAAAAATCGGAAAACCTTTAAGGGGAAATAGCATGATAACTCTGGATATACCCAGATCTATCACAGATCTAATAAAATCGAGAGTTTAGTAGTTAGGGTTTCAAAGAGAACCCATAGAGAAGGAGAAGTAACTCAAAATTACCGGTGTTAATCGAAAAGCGGTAAAAATCTTACTCGGACGGCCATGGATGGCCGGAAAATGGCATGAGAAACTATGGGAGATGAGTGAACCACCTCTGGTTCACTTGAGGGCTTCAAGAGCAGTGATACACGTTAAGGAGGGAGCCATGAGGCTGTGGGTGGTGATACCACCATGCTTTCCGGCAAGGCGACGACCGGAGATAGGAGGAGATAGGTTTAGCAGGTGAAGCGTTTATCGAGAGATGAGAGAGTTGAGACGGCGGAGGGTGAGTGAGGGAAATGAGATAGGGGGGGGGGTAGTCATTAGGTGTTAATTAAGGTAGGTTTTAATCTGGGCCGTTGATTTGAATTACCCAACCGCTCAGATTAAAAGGGGATTGGGTCGGGTGAGATTTGAAGATTGGGCTGGGGGTCTGTTGGGTTATTTAATTGTGTTAGGGATTAGGCTAATTTTAGGCTATAATTGAAATAAAAGGGACTAGCTGTTAAATACCTAATTAAATTAGATAAAACAATTTATAAAAAATAGCTAATAATTGTATAAAATGAAATTGATGCTTAGAAAATAAATTAAAACGACTGATTAGTATTTAAAAAATACGAAATGACTAATTACTGGATAAAAATAGTATAAAACATATGATTGGACTATAATTGCAAAGTTATTGCAATCATAGCAAAAGAGTGCCAATTTGGCTAATTGTGAAATAATTTGGTCTTAGTAGGACCCTAAATAACATATTAAATCAAGAAATGCTTTTGAAATTATTTGTAATGCAATTTTGTAATTAGTTATTAGAAATAAAATATTGGATAAATTAAAATAAATCAATAAAAATATGGAAAAATTATAGAAAAATACCAGTTGTTATGGAAACCTGATTTTGAAGGTATATGCAAGTTAAAAATAATTTGAGAAAAAATTGGGTATCAACAGCTGCCCCTCTTTACCCGGGAAGGATGAAAGAGTTGTCAGGTAAAGATATGATGGCCAATTTTGAACGAGTGAAATGGTTTGGAGAGATTCGGACTGCACCCTGGTTTCTGAGTTGTCTACATATCCCGAATTTTAAAGGAACCAGGCCGTATGTAGTTCATGAGTCATCGATGAAGTATATCGATGAAGTTTCTTAAAATAAAGGACGCAACATTTGGGACTGATTAAATAAGCGGGTTACGGGGTGGTTAGGAAAACTGGAGCGGAACCGCTCCTGCTAGGATAGTCGTCGCTTGCCGGGTTACCTGCAAATAAATAATACAAGCATATATTGTGCATAATTTAAACATGATGAAAATTTTCGTTGGACCATGAATGATGTCTTCGGACGGTTAAGGATGACGTCCTCAGACCATGACGTCCTGGGCTATGAATTGCTTGATGCAGGATTCGCAGGCCATGAAAATGATGTTCCCGGGCCATGCGGATGGTGCCTCCGAACCATGATGCATTTAAATGATGATATGCAGAGGTTGAAAGAGATCCTCAGGCCATGGCATGGTGTTCTCGGGCCATGAAAATGGTACCTCCGAATGATGACGCCTTTGGATGAGTTGGCGATATTTCAGCCCATGCAGATGTAATAGAATGATACTGACGAGACGGAGCTTAGTCTTGCGAATAAAAGGGTAGAGCTTAGCCCGAAAGGAAAGCGAAGTAAATAGTGCTTGAGACAACGCTTAGTCTCGAAAGGTAAATTGGAGGCAGAGCTTAGCGTCGGAAGGCAGAATGGTAGCCTTATGCAAAGATGCAAATGCAGATGGAGACAGCGTTTAGTCTCGGAAGGCAGAATGGTAGCCTTATGCAACGATGTAGATGGAGGTAGAGCTTAACCTCGGAAGGCATAATCGTAGCCTTATGCAAAGATGCAAATGCAGATGGAGACAACATTTAGTCTCGGAAGGCAGAATGGTAGCCTTATGCAATGATGTAGATGGAGGTAGAGCTTAACCTCGGAAGGCAGAACCGTAGCCTTATGCAAATATGCAAAGATGCAAATGTAGATGGAGACAACGTTTAGTCTCGGAAGGCAGAATGGTATCCTTATGAAATGATGTAAACGGAGGTAGAGCTTAACCTCGGAAGGCATAATGGTAGCCTTATGCAAAGATGCAAATGCAGATGGAGACAACATTTAGTCTCGGAAGGCAGAATGGTAACCTTACGCAATGATGTAGATGGAGGTAGAGCTTAACCTCGGAAGTCAGAATTGTATCCTTATCCAAGAAATAAAATGACAGTAGGAATTCTTAGCTGGTGATGAATTGCGGCATTGTGATTATTGAGAGCATTGTGACTGCGGAACATTGAGGCATGTGCGAACGTCGGTAAGTGCAACATTTTTGAGAGTTGTATTTTGGACAACATTTGTCCCCTGGGCAGACAGTATGTTTTGGGATTTTGCAATCTTAGTGCCTGCATCCAAAGAAAAATCGTGACTTCTGTAAATGGGGAAGGTTGGTTCGTATCCCCGCTGGCTTTTCTTGACTTCCTGGGCTCGATCTGATGATATTGTCTGTATTATTGGGGTAGCATTGCTAAACAAAGTTGTTTCAAAAACAAACATGCATGATTTAGTAAAAGCATAATTTATAATTAAAAAATAATTTTGGGATGAACCGACGACCGTGACATGGCTCGGGACATTGCAACCTCTCCTGCTACAGAATTTTGAGGGTCCTCCTCAATATTCTGCCCCAGTTGGATGGATGAATGCTTCTGGTTGTTTCTCGTGCGGCGATTGGCTGATCTTACTTCAAAATTTTGAGGGTCCTCCTCAAAATTCTTCCCCAGTTTCCAATTGCGGGGAAAAATAAAAATTTTATTGAATTGTGATCGAACACATAGGGCTGCCTACGTATCCCCTCTTAAACGGGAATCAGGTCAGGCGTAGTACAGTTTACATCATTGAGAAAGCATAAAGATTACACATAATAGCGTTTGACTGCATCTGAATTGATTGGCTTTGGCCAGACTTCTCCGTCCATTTCTGCGAGTATAAGTGCTCCTCCTGTCAGTACCCGGTGAACCATGTACGGACCCTACCAATTGGGAGAGAACTTCATTTTGGCTTCGTCTTGATGTGGAAAGATCTTCTTCAACACCAGCTGGCCCGGTGTGAATTGTCTAGGCTTGACTCTCTTGTTGAAAGCTCGAGTCATTCTGTTCTGATAGAGTTGACCATGACAGACTGCATTCATTCTCTTTCCGTCTATGAGGGCTAGTTTCTCATAACGACTGTTTACCCATTCTACTTCGCTGAGCTCAGCTTATTGTATAATTCTTAGAGATAGAATCTCAACTTCGGCAGGAATAACAGCCTCAGTACCATAAACCAGCATATAGGGAGTTGCCCCTATTGAGGTGCGAACTGTGGTGCAATATCCCAATAAGGCAAATGACAACTTCTCGTGCCACTGCTTTTGCCTGTCTATCATTTTTCTTACTATCTTCGTGATGTTTTTGTTGGCGGCTTCTACAACTCCATTCATCTGAGGTCTGTAAGCTGTGGAATTCTTGTGTTTGATCTTGAAAGCCTCGCACATAGCTTTCATCAAGTCACTGTTGATATTGGAACCATTGTCTGTGATGATTGACTCAGGAATCCCGAATCGACAAATAATACAGTCGCGGACAAAGTCTGCTACGACTTTCTTAGTCACTGCTTTGTAGGATGCTGCTTCGACCCATTTGGTGAAATAGTCGATGGTTACCAGAATGAACCTGTGTCCGTTGGAGGCGGCAGGCTCGATTGGTCCAATAATGTCCATGCCCCAAGCGGCGAACGGCCATGGTGAGATTGTTGCGTTGAGCTCGTTTGGAGGTATCTTTATAATTTCTGCGTGTATTTGACAACGGTGGCATTTCCGGACATACTGGATGCAATCCGTTTCCATAGTCATCCAAAAGTAACCAGCTCGGAGTATCTTCTTTGCCAGAACAAAACCATTCATATGCGGGCCACAGGTCCCAGCATGAATCTCCTCTAGAAGCTTGGATGCTTCCTTTGCATCGACACAACGTAATAATCCCAAATCGGGAGTCCTCTTATATAGGATTCCTCCGCTGTGAAAGAAGTTGTTGGGTAGTCTTCGAAGTGTGTGTTTCTGAGTGGGATTCGCAAGCTCTGGGTAATCTCCTTTTGCCAAATACTCCTTGATGTCATGAAACCAATGATTTTCGTCTGCTTCCTCTTCGACATGGGCACAATAAGCTGGCTGATTATGGATCTTTACGGGAATAAGATCAATGAAATTCTTATCCTGGTGTTGGATCATTGAGGACAAAGTAGCCAATGCATCGACGGACTCATTCTGGATTCTGGGGACATGCCAAAATTCTATCTTCGTGAACCTCTTTCTTAATTCCTGTACGTGGTGCAGATACAACAGTATCTTGGAATTCTTGGTAGCCCACTCTCCTTGTACCTGATGTATCAGCAAATCTGAGTCACCAATCACTAATAGCTCCTGGACGTTCATGTCAATGGCCCTGTTGAGCCCTAAGATACAGGCTTCATACTCTGTCATATTGTTGGTGCAGGGGAATCTGAGTTCGGCAGATACCGGATAATGCTGACCGGTTTCTGATATCAAGACTGCTCCAATGCCAATTCCCTTGAAGTTCGCTGCTTCATCGAAGAACATTCTCCAACTGTCATAGGATTCTGCAATGTCTTCTCCAATGAATGATACCTCTTCATCAGGAAAATACATTTTCAGAGGTTCGTATTCTCCATCTACAGGGTTCTCAGCAAGATGGTCTGCCAGTGCTTGTCCCTTGACTGCTTTCTAGTCACATAGATAATATCGAACTCGCTCAGCAGGATTTGCCACTTGGCTAGCTTGCCAGTGGGCATGGGCTTCTGAAAGATGTACTTCAATGGATCCATTCTCGATATGAGATACGTTGTGTAGGAATAGAAGTAATGCCTCAGCTTCTAAGCTACCCAAGTCAAAGCACAACAAGTGTGTTCCAATAGAGAATATCTGGCCTCGTACGGAGTGAACTTCTTGCTGAGATAGTAAATAGCTTGCTCATTTCTTCTTGTTTCATCGTGCTACCCCAAAACGCAATCGCAGGCACCATCTAACACTGCAAGGTAGAGTAACAGAGGTCTACCTGGCTTAGGCGGTACCAAGACTGGTGGTGTTGACAAGTATGCCTTGATTTTTTCGAAAGCCTTTTGACAATCATCGGTTCACTTTGTTGCGGCGTCCTTCTTCATCATCTTGAAGATTGGCTCACAGATAACTGTAGACTGTGCTATGAATCGGCTGATGTAATTAAGTCTCCCCAAGAAACTCATCACGTCTTTCTTGTTCTTTGGCGGTGGTAGTTCTTGAATGGCTTTGACCTTTGATGGATCCAATTCTATCCCTCGGCGACTGACAATGAACCCGAGCAACTTTCCAGCAGGAACCCCGAATGCACACTTCGCGGGGTTCAGCTTCAGATTGTATTTCCGCAACCTTTTGAAGAACTTCCTCAAATCTTCTATGTGNGTCTCCTTGTGAATCATGTCGTGAAAGATAGTGGTCATAGCTCTCATGTAGCTGGCCCCTACATTCTTCAGGCCGAATGGAATCATCTTGTAACAGTACACTCCCAACGGCGTAATGAAAGCCATTTTCTCAACATCTTCCTCATCCATCCAGATCTGATGATAACCAGCGAAGCAATCCAAGAATGATTGTAGTTCATGCTTGGCGCAATTGTCAATCAGGATATGTATATTTGGCAAAGGGAAGTCGTCTTTCGGACTAGCCCGGTTGAGATCCCGGTAGTCGACACAGACTCTGACCTTCCCATCATTCTTTGGTACTGGCACAATGTTGGCGTTGATCTGCTTGGTGACTTCTTCTTTGATTTTCAAACTCATGTCATGCTTGAACTTCCTGAGATTTTGCTTTACCGGTGGACACATTGGATTGGTTGGCAATTTGTGAGCCACAATAGACGTACTTAGACCAGTCATGTCGTCGTATGACCAGGTGAATATGTCCTCATACTCTTTCTAGAATTGTGTGTATTCCACTTTCTCTGATGGCGATAGATGAATGCTGATGCGAGTTTCTTTGACAGTTTCTGAATCTTCCAGGTTGACTATCTCGGTTTCGTCCAGATTGGACTTACGTCTATTTTCAAAATTCTCAAATTATTTGACAATCTCGTCAGGTATGTCATCTTCTTCTGAATCCACGTCCGTTTGCTGCGTTGTCTCGTTGCATGTCACAGTATTTGGTTCATCAAGATAGGTAATAGTAATGTTGTATAGGTAAAGTAATGAGAGAAAATGATAGCAATAAATATTGATTCATAAGAAAAATTTAAAAATGTTTTTGATAAATTGAACAATTGTATTGAAGGTTGACGATCTTATTGCAGGAATTAACATGCGAAAAAGGAAATCATTCTGTAAAGAAAAACAATGAATAGCGCTCGTTTTAGCCTTGCTACCTCGAGGCTCGTCTGGCGTTGGTTGTCCTGACAGTCCAATTCTTGAGGTACATCCCTTTGCTCACAGCCTGTATGGAAGGGCCTTCCCCCCTCCTCCTCGAGAATAACACAACAGCCCATATTACTGTCCTACAGAAACAAGTTCCTCATTGCTGCAAGTGCTTCTTCTTTGTTTGATCCATAAATAACGTCGGCCTGTTGGAAGGTCTGCTCTAGATGCGGTACTGGTTGCTCCAAAGGGTAATAAGGACTGCGCCATGGTGGCGACCAGTTTTTGAATTCTTCCCAAGTGTATTCGTATCCCAAACCAAAAGTGGTGCCTTGCTTATTAAGTTTGATAGGTTTGGAGATCCATTGAAGGTTCTTGTCGAGCCCTTTACCTGGCTCGTACCCTCGCCAATTCATCATACTTGTGATCTTTCTATCCCACCATTTGTTTTTGTCGATAGCGTTGACCTGTTCAATGTGGTGATAAGTTTCTCCACCCAGCTTCCTTCTTCCTTCAATCACTGGGATAGTCTTGCGACTGTAAATAGGGTTGCTACCGTCACCATGAATAATCACCTCTTGGTAGTTCCACTCGAACTTCTATGCCTAATGTAGCGTTGATGCTACGACCGCAGAAACATGATCCAGGGTCGTCCTAATAACAGATTGTAGGACGCTGCCACATCTATCACTAGGAAGTCCACATCGAACCAGGTTGGCCCCATTTGCAGGCATAGGCTGATCTCACCAATGGTGGAACTCTGAGATCCATCAAAGGCTTTCACGTTGATAGCTCCATCCTTTATCTCATGCAGCCCTTTACCCAATTTCTTGAGCATTACCAGTGGACAGATGTTAAGACTGGATCCCCCACCGATCAGGATTCTGGTGATGAAATAATCTTCGCATTGCACAGTGATGTGCAATGCTTTGTTATGGCCCAACCCTTCAGGAGGAAACTCGTCCTAATAGAAAGTGATCTTGTGACTCTCCAACAATTGGCCCACCATATTAGCCATTTCTCCACTAGTGATATTTTTGGCACATAGGCTTCGTTCAACACCTTCAATAAAGCATTCATGTGCATCTCGAAATTCTGCAGCAAAGAGAGGATGGATATTTGCGCTGGCGTTTTGTTCAGCTGGTCGATGACCGAATACTCTTTGGCATGTACTTTCCTCCAAAGGTAGTCCGGACCTGTCTCGATAACGGGAGGCCGATTGGAAGCCTGCCAATTGGAAGCCTGCCTACTGGATTCATCCAGATGTTCAAGGGTATAGACTTTACCAGTTCTTGTCATACCCTGTGCTGCAACATCTTCTTCAGTCTTGACTTTGCCTTTCCTTCTCGCCTCGGCTATATAGTCCCATGGTACATCATTTGTATAGAAGGGTGGCGTGGTCGACATCACCACTGAAATTGATGCGGCTATCCTTACTTCAAGTGGAACGTGTGCTTTGGGTGGCAAGACTTGTCACGCCCCAAACTAGGGGAGGCACGACTGGCACTCGATACTGTATTCGATCGAGTT
>ML385996.1:1884-33651 GCA_005239525.1 Nicotiana knightiana
ATATATATATATATATATATATATATATATATACTCTGGAATCTCAAGAACCCTCCTGCTCACATAACATCATCACTACACTGAATCTTAACACATAGGAATTTCTCAAGCCATTTCACAACTCAAACGGCACAATAATAACCTTACATGAAATGAACGAAGACGGAACAACATCCGATATTCCAGCACCCCCCCCCCTTGAGGAGCGCTATACTGAAAGGAACACATCTGCCTCACATGAAGCCCATAATCCTGTTTAAACCCATTCACACACTTCAAGCTGATTCTGCTCGCACCAAACTAGGCTGATAGCCTTACCTTGGTCCATAATAACCCACTTCTTCTCATAGCACGCAAGAACAACCATCATAGCTGGGACAAACACCCCACAATCCACAACACAATGAATTGAACACCTCCCAAGCATAAATTCTCACATAAGCAATATTACACTTCCTTATACTCAGTCTAAATCTTCAATCCATTACGTGACTACATGTCACACTTATACAATCTTCCCGTGGTCACACTCCCACGACCCTCCACGAGGTAACAAGTCTGCATATCCATATTACCGACCACACTAACACTGCAAAACACTTCAAGAACCCATGACCAGGGTACAAGCCTCTTTCACCGAATATCGATCTCAGGTGACACTAAAGATAACACCAGCCTACTCTGAACTTTCAAATCCCTTTTTCTTGCTCGCCCGAGCTCGTGACATCCTTGCCAACACCGAACCGCAATCTTGATCCTTACTTCCAATTACATACTTCTTACTGCACCTGCATGCCAATATGGGATAGCGCAGGAATTCCATCATAACTCTTGAACCACTAATAGGGTGAACATCCCTTCATATAGAAACTTTTTTTTCTTTTTTTTTTTCCTCACCTCAATTCAAGAGAACCATAACAACACACGAGTGAATTCTCATAATTACAAAACAGGCAAATCCTCAGGGAATAGTCTATACCCCCATGATCCTTCCGGGATCCGCCTACACCTAACAAGCCATAATACTTGAATGCTTCCAAATAAATCCATTACGGCGGCCGACAAGCCTCGCACACACCGGCATAAACCACATGCATAACTTAATCACATTGAAGGAACTGATCACTGTCGCACATGTGCCATTCCAACCATGTCTAACCAATCTATCTTCTTTTAATCATCCTTAATCGCCTCAGAAACAATAGTAACCCCATTCAACTCATAACAAACTCAATCCTCACTCATCCCGAGTGGCCTTGACTCACGAGACCATGCTATCTCAATCCCACAAACCATCTCATACCCTTCTGAAAATCTTTCTACACCCCGGAGTTTACTTCTCTCACTCCCCCAACACTATCCTGCACGCTGAAAAATATCATAAAACACTCCAACCATTTTCCCTTTCTAAGAAATTATACTGCGAAAGCTCGATTCTTAATCATACTGCTGCCTAAAACCCTTAAACACCGCATTCTTAACCTTCGAGTTTGCTAGGACCGCTATTGAGACTCAACCCACTCTGACTTGGCCCCGAATACAATCAACTCCAAGGCTCTTCTTGAACACGAACACCCTTTCAATGAAGCACGTGACTGAATCACTACCCTAACAACTCGCCTATGCCTTAAGCATAAATTCTGAATCTTCCAAAGCCTAACCCTGGTCCAATAAGGCCAACTTTTAAACACATTCATCAAATCCCATGCATAATTACCATTTTACTCCTTTCCCCTTAGCTGCAATAACTTGCCAATACACCAATAATCTGTAACCCCATGAGAAGATAATCCTGCAACCCAATTGCAGGCGATGTGACTCTCCCACTTAGCCCAAAGCTACTCCTTGCACCACTCTGGACCCCACCGAATCCTTCTAAATTCTTCTGTTGGAATTCCCTAAATACTCAAGTTCCCTAGCATCATTCACATATTCGACCTCCCACCGAATAACCACTAGAATTCCTTGCAGAAACTTGCCAACTACACGACCACTAACCTGCCCACAAGAGATAACCCACGTATGGAAATTACCAACTGACACCTTCCAACGACGCTGTACTGCACACTCTCTACAACATCAATACCCCATCCTAAGCATGTTCTCATTCACCAACTTTACTAGCCCGTCCGCCCTTCATGGACATCTACTAAATGCGCTACAATATCTTCTAATTCACCACTATGCTGCCGCTTTCCCACTTTGGTTAACCTCATTCCTTTAAGCACTACCTGACTTCCTTTTTTTACGCCTGGCCTTTTAGAAATTTAGCCGTCTCCTGACACTTCTCACATGTCTTCCTTCATCGTATGCTGCCCAATTCAATATCATTCTCTGTAGCTCTTAAACCAGCAGATCACCACGACTTCAAACTCTCCGAAGATCATCTTTCTCGAGTTGCCTTCATTAGAAATAACTATCCACTTCTGAACCACCACACACCACGATCTCTGACAACCGCTTCTTTAATACTACTTCACAACACTCTGACCCAATGCAACCGAAGAACTATAACACCGGCGAACTTAACACATTCTATTCGATCAAAACAACGATACCACATCACAGATTAAAACTTCACCTCGCTTGATAACACCAAGTATTATTACTTTATCCCCCAGACTTGAACATTCATAGTCAATTGCCCTTCCTTCACCGGAACTAAAATACTGAAATCTCGAAATTACGCTCTGAGAAGACCTCCCTTCAAGTCATTCATTACTCCGACATATGGTCAAGCATTCTACCATCATATCAACATCACGCGATAACCAATCGTAAGCATCATAACAATTTGAGCATAGCCTCAAAGTTCTCAGAACACAGCAACCAAACTGAAACAACATAATATTCTTCTGCAGGGCAACAACAACAGCCCCAATCAACTACACTTGGAAAACATCTCGCACCATATCCGCAGCACCATTTCAATTCCTCAAATCCACGTTTCATAGCAAGCGCTTCCTGACATATACGATTGAGTAGGAAGAACATAGGCATAAGCCTCAAAGGAATCGAATCGCACGATGAGGAATCAAGAAGGGAAGTACTCCTAACAACCCTGTAGCCTCTCGAAGATAAGTACAGACGTCTCTATACCGATCCGCAAGACTCTACTAGACTTGCTCATGACTCGTGAAACCTAAGGGAACCTAGTGCTCTGATACCAAGTTGTCACGACCCAAAATCCATAAGATCGTGATGGCGTCGGACACCACTGTCAGGCAAGCCAATCATTAAATGGTTAAGTTAAATTTCCTGTTTTAGCATTTTTGAAATCATTACCTTTAACTTTATTAAATAATAACTGAATTAAATCCGCTAAGTAAATACGACAGTTTAATATTCTATTTTTATAAAATACATCCCAGAACCCGGTGTCACAAGTGTATGAGCAATTTCTAAGAATTTTACAATTTCTACAAAGCTTGTCCGAAATACAAATTGCACAAGAAATAAAAATGAAAGTGCAATACATAGAGGAAGACTCTGCCGACTGCGGGTCGTCTCCGGATGGTGCAACTCGTCTAAGACTCCAAGTCAGCCACATAACTGCGTCAAATAGGTCCACTAGCGATGAATGTAGATGTACAATAAAAATACACAGCAAGTGTAGCATGAGTACGAAAACAACGTGTACTCAGTAAGTATCCCGCCTAACCTCGAAGAGGTAGTGACGAGAGGTCGAATTTGACACTTGCTAGAGGTCAATTTAATATAATCAAGGGTGACTCTAGGCATGAATATCATAGGCAAGTTAACAATCAGCGAAAATAAATAACAACTTCTTTCATGTTTAATATTTTAAAATCATCATCATTTCAGTTGACAATATAAAATTTCCAGGCCAGTAATCAGGTAAAAATCATAGCAAATACGCAGTAATATCATGGGCAAGCAATGCCGAGGGTCGAACGTCCCGAACCAACATAAATGTAAACTGTGCACTATCGAAGGGTCGAACGGCTCGAACCATAGATCCATCTATTAACCCGCCGTGGCGTACGACCCGCTCCCATGAGAGTAGTGGAAGAAATCACCCCGCTCGCGGAATATAGATTGTGAAAGGGTCACACACAGTCATGCACATTCCAACAATCCACCCCAACCACATCGGGAAAATCAAGTACTCAAGTAAATAACAATTTCTCTTTTCATGGTCATGAAAATAGTATTTAAATCTTTTCCAGAATTCATTTTCCAAGTTCGATAAGGTTAAAACATTTTAATTTCATCAATAAGATTACAAGTACGGCAAATAGAACATGCTTTTGGGTCCTAGACTACCCAGACATAAGCATAATGGTAGCTATGCGCGGACTCTCGTCACCTCGTGCATACGTAGCCCCCAAAAATAGTAGCACATATTTAATTATTTCACCTATGGGGACAATTCCTCCTTACAAGGTTAGAAAGGAGACTTGCTTCGCTCCGAAATTATCGGCTTCCAAGACCTTCTAACGACTCCAATGGATGCACAATGCCCCAAAACTATTCAAATAACGATCAAACCAATAATAAATCACTCTAATACTTGTAACAATTCAAATTATATAAGTTCCCAACTCCGCTCGAAAAGTTGACAAAAATACCCTCGGGCCCACGTGCCCGGATTCCGAAATTTCTCGAAGATAAATTCTACCCATAGCTTTACTAATTCAATTATACAATTTACTCTAATTTTCATGCTCAAATTCATGGTAAAATTCAAAATTCCAAATTCTAGGTCTTCCCAAAAAATCCCAAATTTATACTAATTTTTCTTGTCTAAATCCATGTAAGATCACATATTTAACTTAAAAATAGGAAGAAATCACTTACCTAGTGTTGCTTGGTGAAAATCCCTCCTTGAGCTCTCCAAAATCGTCCAAACCAAATGAATGAAATGGGCCAAAACTCGTGTTTAAAACAATCTACCCAGTCTTCATCGAGTTGTACCTTGCGCTGTGCAGGTTGTACATCCTATTACAATTTTCCCTTGTTATACACCTTCTGTTAAAACGCACATAAATCATTGTAGAAATATCCAAATGACAAACAGTTTGAAGATTTAGAAACTAGACTCTAAGATCTTTAATTTTATTGGTTGTACACCATATAACTCTTTATATATTCCGAGATATGAGCTTCCAAAGTCGGCTCCATGCATCAGTAAATTCTGTCGAAACTGCTTCACCAGCCATCTTCAATCAATCGTAACTTTCTGATCAAATGTCCAAATCATGAATGGTTTAACTTTCTGGAAACTATATGCAAGGGCTACAACTTTTATGTATTGCAAATTTTTAGATTCATTATAGATATTGATATATACGCTTCTAAAGTTAGCTCTTCGATGCATCAGTTGTTGTCCAAAATAGATTTGCAGCAGAAATTTCAGCAGCTATTTTAGCCCGAAATCCATTCCGTTAGCCTTCCGAAATCCACCCGAGGCCCTCAGGAGCTTAACCAATTATACCAACATGTCCCAAAACATGATACAAACTCGATTGAGGCCTCAAATCACATCAAACAACGTCGAAATCATGAATCGCACTCCAATTCAAGCTTTATGAACTTTGAAATTTCAAACTTCTACATCCGGTGCCGAAACATATCCAATCACGTCCGATTGACCCTAAATTTTGGACACAAGTTATATTCGACATTACGGACCTGCTGCAACTTTCAGAATTGGAAGCCGACCCCGATATCAAAAAGTCAAACTCTCGGTCAAACTTCTCAAAAACCTTCAAATTTCTATCTTTAGCCAAATGACTTCAAAATGACCTACGGACCTCCGAATTAACTTCCGATCGCGCTTCCAACTCCAGAATCACCATACGGAGCTATTCCCAGACTCGGAATCCCAAACAGACATCAATAACACTGAAATGTATTTCAACCCAGACTTGTGAATTTTCTTCTAAAATGCTAACTTCTACAATTTGCGCTGAAATGCTCCCGAATCATCCAAAACCCGATCCGAACATACGCCCAAGTCTGAAATCATCATACGAATCTGCTGGAACCTTCGAATCCTGATTCTGAGGTCGTTTATTCAAAAATCAAATCTTAGTCAATTATTTCAACTTAAGGCTCCCGAAATGAGAATTTTTTTTCCAAATTGACTTCGTACTTCCTGAAACTCAATTCCGACCATGCCTACGAGTCATAATACCTGAAATGAAGCTGCTCACAGCCTCAAAATGCCGAACGACGCGCTAGAGACCAAAACGACCGGTCGGGTTGTTACAAACCGAGCTCTAGAAGTCAAAATATGTTGAAAATGGCTTAACCCTCATTTTTGGACGTTTATATTCTGCCCAGTTATTTAAAGCATTGCGATGCAAACGAGATGATGCGATCGCGTAGAGGGAAAATATCACTGGCTAAGAATGCTCTATGCGATTGCGAAGGCACATATGTTATCGCATAGGAGAAGGATGCTGGGCTTGGGACATGCTCTATGCGGTCCCGAGGGGAAGGTGTGCGATCGTAGTGAAGAAAGGGGCTGACCTACGCGATCGCGTACATGAAATGGAGAACGCATAGAAGAAAACTGGGCATTCAAATTTACACTATGCGATCGCATAGAAGGGAGGGACAGCAGACATATAACATCAGTGGAAATTGAGGAAAATCGATCAGGAACTTACCTGAAACACACCCGAGCCCTCGAAACTTCAAACCAAATGTGCACACAACCTTGAAAACATCCTATGGACTTATTCGTGTAATCAAATCACCAAAATAACATCATAAACATCGAATTAAACCTCAAAATCAATGAAATTTCTCAAAAATTCTTTAAACATCAAATTTTGCATTTAAGGTCCGAATTACGTCAAACTAAGTCCGTTTCTTACCAAATTTCACAGATAACACATATAAGTTATATAGAACCTGTACCGGGCTCCAGGACCATGATACGGGCCCGATATCACAGGCTTCACCTCAAATTTCATTTTCAAAAACCTTTACATTTTTTAGAAAACAATTTTCTTTAAAAATTCATTTCTCGGACTTGAGACCTTGGAATTTGATTCCGGGCGTACGCCCAAGTCCCATATTTTCTTACGGATCCTTCGGGACCGTCAAATCACGGGTCCGGGTCCTTTTACCAAAATTATTGCCCGAAGTAAACTTTATTCAAATTTCTAATACAAAATTATCATTTTTATCAATTTTTCACATAAAGGCTTCCCGGATACACGCCCGGGATACGCACGTGAATCGAGGTGATATAGAAGGAGGTTTTCACGACCTCGAAACACAGAATTAGCTAGAAATATACGGGATGACCTTTTGGGTAATCACAAAGAAAACCTAGTCTGATGAATCTTTCTCCTAGGATAGAAATCTTAGTTTGATGAATATTTCTCCTAAGATAACAAACCAATAAAGACGTAGTCTGATGAAATTTCTCCTAGGATCAAAATTTTAGTCTGATGAATCTTTCTCCTAAGATACCAAAAAAAGGGACCTAGTTTGATGAACTTTCTCCTAGGATCAAAATCTTTGTCTGATGAATTTTCTCCTAGGACAAGAAATCTTAATATGATGAATCTTTCTTCTAAGATGATAAAAAACACCTAGTGTAATGAACTTTCTCCAAGGATCAAAATCTTCGTATAATCTTCATCCGAAGATACAAAAAAAGGACCTAGTCTGATGAACTTTCTCCTAGGATCAAAATCTTAGTCTGATGAATCTTTCCCCTAAGATCCAAAAAAAAGGACCTAGTCTGGTTTTATCCTAGGATCAAAACTTAGTCTGATGAATCTTCTCCTAAGATAACAAAAAAACAAAAGGCCCTAGTCTGATGAATTTTCTCCTAGGACAAGAAATCTTAGTCTGATGAATCTTTCTCTTAAGATGATAAAAACACCTAGTCTGATGAATTTTCTCCTACGATAAATATCTTAGTCCGATGAATTTTCTCCTAAGATAAAACCTAGTTTGATGAATTTTCTCTTAGGATAATAATAAATAAATAAAAAACCTAATCTGATGAATTTTCCTAGGATAGAAATTTTAGTCTGATGAATCTTTCTCCTAAGATAAAAAACTTAGTCTGACGAATTTTCTCCTAGGATAATTAAAAAAAAAAAAGAGGAAGTCTGGATTAAAAAAGGGGGTCATTTGTTCATGCCTCAGAAAATAAGCGTTGAGGCAATTTGTTTAAAGAATGATTTTCTAAAAAAAAAAATGAAATTGATTTTTCTCAAAAACAAAGAAGAAGAAAACAAAAAATCCTTCGTGGTTTATTTTAGAATAGGTACACAATTCAGTAGTCTCATTTTCCAACATAGGGTCTCCATTCCCTAGTTGATTTTTTTTACATAGGGTCTCCACTCCTTAGTCCCTTTCCCAACTTAGGGTCTCCATTCCCTAGTTGATTTTACTTTTAGACATAGGGTCTCCATTCCCTAGTTGATTTTATTTTAGACATAGGGTCTCCATTCCCTAGTCTCCTTTTCCAACATAGGGTATCCACTCCCTAGTTAATTTGATCTTAAATGCAGGGTATACCACTCCCTGATATCTTTGCCAATATAGGGTATTCTATTCCCTGACCACATTTTCCCAACATAAGGTACACCAATTCTTAGTTGAGGCATCATCTTGACAATAAGGAAAAACAATCCCAAAAAAACATCATGTTACTTTCGGGGTACACTATTCCCGAACTTTTTGCTTTCAACAATGAAGTAGTTTAGAGTTTTTGCTACAAATAACTCACGAAATTTTCCTAGTAAAAACTGGGGAAGAAAAATTTTGTTTGTTTGTTTGTTTTGGTGTCTAAGCAGGTTTTACCTCAAGGCACGAGGTTCGAGATGACCAAAAGAAGAAGTCTCAATCCGTAACACAGAAAAAAAGAAGTGAATAAAAAATGAAGAAGCATACGAAACATGTAAATTGCTCAAGACATGGCTTAAGTCACGAGCACTTGGTGTCCGATTTTCATCAGAAGAAGCCATAGAAGATGAACTAGCACTTGAAGCTAGCAGGCGTCAAGGTTCAAATCAAAAGTCTGCATGAAGAACCTTTCAAGACTCAAGATCAAGCTTCAGAAGACTTATAGATAGGAATCTTGTAACTTATAGCTGATAGGCTTGTTTAATTCTTTTACATTTTGATTTTGATGTAATAACGGGACCGCGGATCGGAGCCTCGACGGAACCTCGCTCGACCCTCGAACTCGGTTGCATTCTTTCACGCTTTTCTCTTATTTCTTCCCTTATGAATAATGATATGGTCAAAAATAAATCACATAGCTCACCTGTTCTTTTCCTGAAAACGTTTCATGTTTCCAAGCAAAGAGGGACATGCTGTGAGTACCTAATATTTTACCATATTTGAGTTTTCATCACTTTTTTGTATTTAATAATTTCTAGGTTTAATCTTGATATTTTAACTTTTAAATGATTCTTATTAGTAGGATTTATTAGAGAATACGTAATATTTTTAACACAGTCTACTATATAGTGTCAAAAGAATTTATTTTTAGCACAGACCAAATCTAATAAAATTACTTCTTATCCTCCCTATACTATTTCCTTGTCCCATCACTCACTCACTACACTATTTTCTTTTCTCATCACCCCATTCCTTACACTATTCTCTTGTCACATCATCCATTCTCTACATTCTTCCTCTCTCTTTTCTTATTATATGGACACACATTGAAAAGGAAAAACAATAGCCGATCTTCATCTTCTTGGAGAATATAGCAGCCACCCAAAAACCCTTCAGGAGCCCCACCCTATCTCCACCTTCAGCGCCGCTGCCTTCTCCAAGAGACACACCCAAAAAGAAAAATGGCAACACCCCCACCGAAAATTAGCGCCAGAGGCGGTGAAACAAAGAGAGACATTGAGATGCAAAAAAAAAAACTCAGGATGTTCACTGCACTTTCCGGTAGTTGAAGCTCGGTTCTATGCTAAGGTTAGATGGACAGTTACTTCGTTAGCTACCCAAAAGTCTATTACTAAGAACAAAAGAAAAAACCAAAAATTTTGAAGTCGCGAACTCTGACGCCTTCTTCAGCGAGTGCACTGCACCTTTTGGCGAGTACTATTCTTCATCTCCGGCGAATCGAGCTGAGAAATTGAGTCAGCCACCTGTTAGTCAACCACCATTTCCAACTCCAACCATAAAACCACTCCAAAAGCGTTGTTCGTTTGGTCGTAATTCGATTTAGCCGACGAAGCTCCGGTCGTAGCTCCTGTCTCAGTCAAGAAGTAAGTATTTTAAAATTTCTAGAGATTTTGTTTTACTACTTTATTAGGAGTACATGTTCTGAAATTTTTATTTTTGGTAAGTTCTTTACTGTTGATGCTTATAATGTTGCGATTGCTATGTGATTAAAAAACAGTGTTCAAACCATGTTTTGCAACCCTTGGTTGGGAAATTGGCATACTGTAAGGAGATGATGATAATATTAATTGGATTAGTTATGGTATTAATGGATTTTTGAAGTATCATACTTAAAAATATGCAAAGGTGAAGCAATAACGTTTTGAGCAAAAAGGGTGCCCGGAGGAGGACTAGAAATAGATGTAATTCTTGCTTATATTTATATATAAAAGAATGATAAATTATCGTGACTATGGGTACGGTTCCCGTGGCGTAGTCATGACACATAACCCCCAATTCAAGTGTGCATTTCACGTGATTCGACCATTACTTTGAATAGTAATAATAAATAAACATGTTGTAAATCGTGGGTGCATTTCACGTGGCATGATTCACAATGTGTACAAAAAAACGAGGGCGCGACATCGTGACTTGTTCAAATTAACTCCATAAATACTAAAAGCAGTGTTAAAAGGTAAAAATGCACAATAGGTTTCAAATAGGTATTAAATCAGATAACTAGGCCAATTAATAGTAGTTGAGAAAGCATGCTAAAACCACGGAATCCGGGAATGCCTAACACATTCTCACGGGTTAACAGAATTCCTTACCCGGTCTTCTGGTTTTTGCAGACTTTAAACAGAGTCAAATTTCCTCGATTTGGGAGTTTAAAATAAACCGGTGACTTGGGACACCATAAATTATCCCAAGTGGCTACTCCGAATAAATAAATAATCCCATTTCGATTAATGTCACTTTAATTGGAAAAACTCCCAAATCCCCTCGGGAAAAAAGAGGTGTGACAGGTGAGCTCGACAATTTGATAAGGTCCTTCCCAGTTCGGCCCCAACTTCCCTTCATTCGGGTTTCGAGTGTTTAGTGTGACCTTCCTTAACACTAAGTCCCCGATATTGAAGTGTTGAAGGTTGGTCTTCGATTGTAGTATCTATCGATCCACTGTTTTTGGGTGGCCAACTGGACAAGGGTGGTTTCGCGCCCTTCATCTAATAGCTCGAGGCTCGTATTCATGGACTCATTGTTTGATTCCTTGGCTGCATATTAGAACCTGAGAGCTTGTTCTTCGACTTCGACCGGTATTAGAGCTTCGGCATCGTAAACCAGTGAGAACAGGGTAGCCCCGGTACTGGATTTTGAGGTCGTACGGTATGCCCATAGGACTTCGGGCAAGATTTCCTTCCATTTTCCTTTGCCGTCGGTCAACCTCTTTTTGAGGTTTTGGAGTATGGTTTTGTTGGTCAATTCTTCTTGTATTTTCTCACTAGGGTGGTAGGTGTTGATAGGATTGTTTTGACTTCGAGAAACTTGCTTATTTTGTTGTCGATGAATTGTTTCCCTTTGTCGCATACGATCTTGTCCGGCATTCCAAATCGTCATATGATGTGGTCCCAAATGAAATCGATGGCTTCTTTCTCCCTGACCTTTTCGTATGCCTGTGCTCAGTCATAAACAATATAAATTGAGCCTTACCAGGTGCCCATGGAAGGGGGCGAACGATATCCATTCCCCACTTCATAAATGGCCATGGTGACAAAATCGAATGCATCAGTTCCGCAGATTGATGAATAATCGGATCATGTCTTTGACATTCATCACATTTTCATACAAACTCCTTCGCGTTCTTTTACATATCGATCTAGTAGTAGCCGACTCTGATTAGTTTTCAAACCAATGATTTGGTGCCTGAATGATTTCCACTGGTGTCTTCGTGGATTTCCCTCAAAATGTACTTGGTATCCCCTGGTTCTAGACAAATTGCGAGTGGGCCATCGAATGTTCTTCTGAACAGGGTTCCGTCTTCAGATAGGCTAAATTGGGCTGCCTTTGTATGCAAGGCCCTCGATTCTTTGGATCCGAGGGCACTTTTCCGGTCTTCAGATATTCTATATATTTATTTCTCCATTCCCAAGTTAGGCTCGTTGAGTTAATCTCGGCATGACCTTCTTCCACTACCGATCTCATGAGTTGTACAACTTCTCCCGAGTTGACCCCTTAATCCTCGACCGACGATCCTAAGTTAGCAAGGGCATCGGCCTCATTGTTTTGGTCTCGAGGTACGTGCTGCAAAGTCCACCCTTTGAATGATGAAATGTTACCTGCAAGTTATCCACCTTTTCATTCGTTCCTCTCTGACCTCGAACGTCCCATTAACTTGGTTCACCACGAGGAGGGAGTCGCACTTAGCTTCGATCAACTCCGCCCCCAAGCTTTTGGCTAGTTCGAGACGTGCCATTATGGCCTCTTATTAGGCCTCGTTGTTAGGTAATTTCATAGTCCTAATAGATTGTCTAACTACGTTGCCTGCTGGTGGATTCAATACGATGCCAAATACGGACCCTTTTGCATTCGAGGCGTCATCCGTAAAGAGGGTCCAAATCCTCGAAGAGGTCCCTGAGTTCATCAATAACTCTCTTTCGACCTCGGGTATTAGGGCCAGCGTAAAGTCGGCCACAAAGTTTGTCAATATTTGGGATTTAATAGCGCTCGAGGCCGATATTCAATATCGTACCCACTTATTTCCACCACCCATTTGGCCACCGGCCCAGGAGCTCGGGGTTATGCATATCATTCCTCAATGGGTAAGTAGTCACGACATATATGGGGTGACAATGGAAGTATGATTTTAGCTTTCTAGAGGCGCTTAGCAAAGCGAGTGCCAACTTTTCTAGGTGAGGCTCCCTAGTTTCAGCCTCACCTAGGGTCCTACTTACATAGTAAATTAGAGATTGAGGACCTCGAAATGAATCACCCCAGGGCGGCTATGCATTCGGTTAATCTTTGCACGACCTTTAAGATGTCCACAACCGTAATATCTTCGATGGCTTTAATCATTTTGGGGTTGATATCAAGTTCTCGGTTAGATACCATGAATTCGAGGAATTTACCTGATCCAACTCCAAACGCACATTTCTCGAGGTTCAGCTTTATAGGGTATTTCTTGAATATGCTGAAGGTTTTCTGCAAATGTTTTAAATGGTGCTCCGCTCATAGGGACTTAACAGACATAACATGATTGTCTTTGTAGTCATTGTCTGGTATCGGGGACTCCGTAGTCATTGTCCTCGTTTCTCCGATTCCGTCGAGGCTGGTATCAATGATTGCTATTTGGCCCCGTCTTTGACCATCTGGTTTGGATCCTCCGATGTTGATATTGTGGATGCCGGGATTACTTCATCGATCGTGAACATTTCCTTGGCAGTTGATTGTTCCCCATAAACTATTTTGCCTCCGCTGGGTGTTGGGAATCTCAGCACCTGATGCAGTGTCGAGGGCACTGCTCTGTCCTTTTCTTCTTCTTGTTCTTCTCCTTCTTCACCAGTCCTGGAATTGCTATATGGCTGGAATTTACAAGTTTTTCAAAATAAATACAACTTTCACGGTTCTGCATGATTTGTAATCTAAATAAAGTGTATTTGAGAACTATTTAAGTTGTAACCAATTGTAGTGGACTTCACTAAAGTGTATGATGTTATAGGACACTTATTTGTTAGATATTCTTCCTTTTTGTCTTCAACTTGCACGACTTGGATCAATCCTATCTTGAAAAAGGTCAAAATGAGAAAATGAGTGAGAAAAAGGACTTGCCGCCATATTACACCAAGTTTTAGTAACTCATGCTTCTCAATGTCGAGCTCCTTGAACTTAGCTGGTGATCTTTTACTTGCTGCTTGTGATGAGGACTCACTTATCTTCCCTTTTTCATATTTGAGGTTTGGAAAAATATGATGAATCTCAGGCTGCTCCACAAGCTTGAAAAGATGATTTAATGGGGTTTGTTAATGATGTTTACAGTGAATAAAGGTTCAACACTATATTATAATTTGACCAAGTTAATTGCCTTCAAAGGCAGATACAAAATTTAAATTCTATGATTCTATCTTTAAGGTTTTCAGTATTGAACCATTATATTTTTAAAATTATGGATTCATATCTACTATTTGTTGCAATTTTAATGAATATAAATTTATGTTCCCCATCGAAAGTACTAGGTTCAGAATAACCTGATAAAACACTGCATAAGCCCCATGATTGCCTCTACCAGGTTGGAAGATCCTTGCCCCAATCAATGGTACGATGTCCCCTTTTGATATCAAAATTCTTGAAGAACGACATTTTGCTATGTGGAATCTCAGCCTAAGCATAAAACAGAACGGCTTTTATATTTGTCAATTTTGGTCAGAAAACATGAGATTCTCACAAGGAGAACCCAATGGTTAATTTCCTAGACCAGGCAAAACATCTACCAATGTTATCCTGAAATATGCAAATCTTGAAAGCAGTGGAACTGCACTCCACCATCTGAATACTTGGCCACTTATTATTACCTCTTTCTGAGTTATACTATTAATAACAAGTCTCCAAAATATGGTGTTATTTTTAGATTTTAGCGAATTACATTCTAATAATTCAGGAAATAAGGTCCGACTTCCTTTGTAAAAAGTCACAATTGATCTTATATACCACGAAAGAGAGTAGTTTGATTTACTATAATTCCTAAGTAGAATTGTGTGAGATTAGATGTCTCATACTCTCTTATTCAGGGAAAAAAGTAATCTTACTTTTATAAATGTTACAAAAATCTACATTGTCCTTTTAACAGTAGCAAATAATTTATATTTTCAATATTTTTATCTTACTAAAGCTGGAATTGAGAGTAAATAAACTTTCTGCTTAGGGTAAAATAATGAATGTGACCCTCTCCTTCAATTGGAATTCACCTCTTCCTTTCCCTCAGCCAAACTTTTTTAAGGCTTGAAATTTATTGTAATAGATGATCACAAGCTGATGGATGAAATGCCGCACAAGAATGTTTTGGGAGTAAATACCTCGATGGACCGATTTCTCTAACACTCACAAGCAGTGCCAAATGCGGGAAAAAATTGATCCTTTTGTCTTCCGCTGGACTTTGGGCCATTCAAAATAATAGAAGCAGTAGCTTGAGCAAAAAAGTTATGTTGAAGAATTGGGTAGGGGCCGCGTGAATCCCCGGTGCCACAAATTATGATATAGGCTCAACCACTTGGGCCGACCTTAGGCGGGCACCCCTCCAAAGTGCAATGGAAGTCACCAACCTAGGTCATGGGCCTTATTGATAGCCCATTGACCCTGTCCAGGCAGTGGCAGGCGCATGTGGTGGCAAGCGGGTTCAGCTGAACCCGCTTCGTCAAAACTAATGCTTTATATATGTATAAATTAAGATTAAAGCTGCGTACATTTTGTATAAATATTTTATTTGAACCCACTTGATAACTACTGTTTTACGATTAAAGTTATATACTTCTAAGATTGAACCCGCTTGCACAAAATCCTGAGTCCGCCACTGTGTCCAGGTAAGTATGTTTCAATGTAGTTCCTTGCTATGGTTTTATACACCTCATGATCCTCTAATTTCTTTGTGTCAGCCAATGAGGGACATTTTGCGTTTATTTTCTCCTATTTGGTAAGAAAAGTAAAAGTAAGCCATCCACTTTCTACTTGTTTTCCCCTTTCTTTATTTTATTTTCTTTTTAATTTATAGTAGGCTTGATTGCTATTCCCAGCACTGCTCCAGTGTGGCTAACAGCCGGGGTTCCTATCTTGAGGAACACTGAGTTTCGAGGCAAATGGTTGGGCCACATTTGTACGCAGCTGGATAGACCCCACCACTCATGACAGTGATATGCCTCTTTTCTGTGCTTTTATTGTGGGGCCGATTATGGAAGGGTTCCCGATCAATGTCGGGAATATCATGGCAATGGTGATCAACAAGACTATCCAAAAGAATGAGCATTCATATCCCTTCCCAAACTTCCTTCCTATGTACTTCTAGGACCAGGGAGTAGAGGGAAGGGATCCAGCTGGAGGAGCACGAGGGAGACGCATCTACTCAGCACCAGGATCCTGTCATAGTGCTAACCATTGATCCTACTATTTCCAGTGACCCAGTCCCGATGCATACAGAGTCACCTTAAGGAGTTTTGTTTTACTCTCTACCCTTTCCCCTACTCTATTTTTGCATTTAGCATTGACGACAATGCTAATTTTTATTTGGGGAGGTGGCCTCATTGGGTGATTGAGACATTTGAATGATTTTTGGTCTGTAATAACTCTCAATACTGTTTTCTTTTCTTTATTTGCATTCCTCATACTTTAGTTCCGTACTTTTTTATCTTTGGTATGTATATAAAGTTTCCTTTTTTATGTAGATATTCATCCCCCTCTTATGTATATCTGTCTTAATCCCCTATTGTACATATTCATTTTTACTTTACGTATTTTTACATTATAACTTATTTTATAATTTTCCTTTATAGTTTAGCTTCTTATTTGCTTTAGTAGCTTCTTAACTTATAGCTTCTTTTTACTTTTTTCTTGTTATCAATAAGCATTTGGTTTTCTTAATGCCACGGTTCTTTCCAAGGGCGGAATTTGTGTGAACCGGGTGTCTCTTCCCTACGATGGATGGCATGACGGCCTTCTTAAGGTATTGAGTCTGTTTTTTTATTTCTTTTAGTTGGTAGTAATGAATAAATGTGACTCGACTAAGCTTCACTTGGCACCAACATATTTACCTTTGACCTCATGATTAGAGACAAGTTGTAGACGAGTCTAGCTCTAGTTGTGATCCTTAGAATCTTGAGTTGTCTAAAACTCTCATCAAGTGGTGGTTGTAGCCATATGTGAATCTTCAATCTAAGATAAGGTTGTTGTGGGCCCTCGAATCTATTCTCTTTTAACAATCCTGTGTCTTGAGAGGTGAGGTTTTAAATTGCAATCCCAAGTGTCATGCCAACAATTCTAGAACTTGCCCCTAATATTTTTCTAGGCGAAATTCTAAGTGTAGCTCGACTTGAGAAGTGATTATAGGCTCTCCTTGGTCCCATTTGAATTTGAAAACTTCCATATCCTACCATTATAATATCCCTAGTCAACCCCTTTGAGCCTAAGCCTTTTCGTTCAAAAACTGCATTACAAGCCTTCATCCGTTCTAAAATGACCCTCTCTTGGCACCCAATCTTTCCTGAGCATTCATGATGAGCAATAGTCAAAACATAAGTTTGTGGGAATGACAAAGAAGTTCAAAGTGATGAAAGGTTAAAAAAAATTGATGAAAAGGAAAGGCAAGAAAAAGGATGAAAAGCCAAAAAGAAACATGCCAAAAAGAAAAGTAGAGGTTGAACGAATTCAATGAAACAATGTTGAAAGGTTGGGAATGATGAGAAAGGGAGAAAAATGAGCACCAAATAGTAGAAAGAGTGACAATGTGTCTCTCTAAGTCCCCCAAGGAAGGAGAAAATGACTCAAAGAGTCAATAAAACATGAGCCAAATTGTAAAAATGGAGTTCTTAAGGAAAGATGATACAATCATAGTTCATTATGTACGAATTTGATCCAAAAAGCCTTCATTACATCCCGTTAAAGCCCTATAGGATCTAAAGTTGAGGGAGCTTACATTAGTGGTGATTCACATGAGGGGCAAGCATACGGTACTTAGAGACGGACTTGTGGCATTCTTTTGAGAGTGATGAGCGCAGTTCTTAATAATCCCGATTTTGAGAGTACATTCTATAAGGTGAGATGAGCTCATGGAGAGTAGAGGAGAAAGAATCTGGGGTTCACAGTGACCTACGTGAGAGAGAGAATCTCTTTGACGAATTGAGTCAACTCTTGAAGCTTTTGTGTCACATTAGATCTATGGGACTCAGAAAGTCATTGCATAATGTTGTCAATAATACATTTGTGTTGAGGGTAATTGTTAGTCCCAATTGAATCTTGATGAAGTTACTTTAGGACAGCTGAATTCTACTTTCTTTTTCTTGTGGAGGTGGTAATTACCTTGTTTATTTGAGGACAAGCGAAAACTTAAGTCTGGGGGAGTTGATAACTAGGGATTTTGACCTACTATTTGCTCTATTTTTCTTAGGTTTTGGGGCTAAAATGCGTTAAGGTATTCCCGAAAACTAACTCAAGGTGCTAATAGTGCTATTTTAACGTTGTAACGGAAGCATGACCGCTGAGGCAGAAATCTGAGGGCGACTGCGGAAGGAGAGTCAGAGAGATGGATTTGGGCTTATGTGGAACCGCTGACATTGAAATAAAAGAGCGGCCGTGAAACCATTGGCGTGACTGCGGCGGAAAATTTGATGAGAGTGGAAACTAAAGATCAGAGAGCTCACAATCTTGGCCAATCACAAGAACGCTGTCAGCGCTCAAACTTCAAGACCGCATTATTTTTTGCCGCTGAGGCGACCCAAAATCCACTGGGAGCGGAAACATAGTTCAGAGAGTTCCCATGAGTTCAAATTGTGAAAAAAGTGCGGTCTGCAATTTGAATTGCGTGGCCGCGAAAGTTGATCCGCTAGGGCACCTATTTTTCCGCTGACAGCGAAAGGGCATTTTTGTCCAGTAATTTTGGATGTGTATAAATAGTTCTTTTTCATATTTTTAGGTGATGTTATGTTTTGTATACCTTGTGAGCAACAACCTTTTTCCCTTTTGAGTAATTTTAGAGTAGCTTTAGCTCATACTCTTAGATTTTATCTTGGTATTAAGCATTTACGGCTATAATTTCATATACTCTTTTGATTTCTACCTTGAATATGAGTAGCTAGACCCAGTAGCTAGGGTTGTGACCCAACCCTAGTGTGAGTATCTAATGGGTATTTAATTATAGGGCTTCCTTGTTTTTGGGTTAGTGATATTTAGCTTGTTTCATACTTTATATATTGAATTAGTGGTTGCAAACACCGATTCATGCCTTTTTTACTAGGGTTGTTCTTGAGAAAGATTACCCCAGTTTAGGTAAAATAGGCTAACAAGGAATTAAAGTAAATTCAATAGATTGATATCCCCAATTAAAGGGTAAAAACTAGAGATACTACTACCCGACTTGAGCAATTTCACTTGCACTATGGAAACACCCAATTAGGCTTGAGAAAGCTAATTCGGGCAAAGTCACCCAAACTATCGAGAGGTATATGGTGAGAAATTGAGTGTGAGGTTATATCACGAACCCAAGTACAACAAGTTTTTTCTAAGTTCTAGATCCCATTAGATACTCGCCTAGTAAGTCACTTCCCTAGTGTCCCTTATAAATTGAGAAAACCCTTACCAAAAATATTATACTTAGCTTAATTGTATTAATAGTTAGTAATACAACTAGAGTAGAATCAAACCAACCTATGATTAGAAGAGTAATCAAACGCAAGATACATAACTAAGTCGGATAGGAACCCAACTCCAATATTCTAACTCCCAGTGGATTTCGATACCGATCCTATCGGGTAAAAGCTACATCGACTCTGCCTTTCCATTCTATAGTGGTGTAGGTAGGAGTCGATCAGAGCTGCCAGGAGAGAAACCATTGCCGTGATCGAGCAACGAAAAAGGGCAGTAGTGATTAGAATAATCTTAGAATCGCGGTAAGGAATATTCCTCCAGCTGTACTTTTCTAGGGTTTTCAAGGAATATCCCCTTTAAATAAGAAGAGATAAGGAATAAAAGGAGGATCTTCACTTTTCTGATAGGAACATATTGTAAAGGGTTTATTATCAAGAACATACAAAAAGGCTTGTCTTGTCTGCTGATCCCATTGATCAATATACCTCTTTTATTCACAAGATCCAAGAATTCTTTGTCTATCTTCATAGTCTATTGTCGCACGATATTGTCAGAAGAAGGAATTATCCAACTCATCCAACATTTGGGTGACAAATTACTTCTTATTACATTTAATGTCATTATCCACATTTATTGCATGTATTTATTATCACATTCATTGACAATCATTGAACACTTACTTTGCATTCAATGATCTAGACACGGTCCCATATCGTCAAGATATTCAAGCTTCAGATCTAGGATTTATTATATTTAACTAGGATTCATCTATTATCTTCTTATTAAATTAGTTTAACAAAAAGACTTAGAACGTTTTGGTCAAACAATTTGGCGCCATATGTGGGAGTTCCTAGTTAAAATATTTTAGTTTCTCCTAGATATAAGAAAGGTAAAACAACAACAACAAAGATTTCTTTTTATTGCTTGCATAAGCTAACAATGGCAGGAAAAGGCGAGGAAAGACTGAAAGCAGTGATGGGTGTCTCTGCTAACCTCCTAAGAACTATCAACGAGGTTGACAAAGAGGACGAGGAGAACATGACGCCGAGCGCCTCACCCAGGCAATTGCCGACATGTTTTTCACCGCCCATGCCGTGGCCAAAAAAGCAGAAGCCAGGGTGCACGATATATTCGCCATCAGACAGTCGCCTAGAGAAGGGCTCAGGGACTTCCTCGCTCGGTTCAACAAAGTGAGAATGAGTCTATCGAACATGTCAGAGGAAATTGCAGTAACGACTTTCTAGAATGGGTTAAACAGGAGCGGGTCGAGGGAGACCAGAAAACTATTAAGCGGGTGATAACTAGGGATTTTAACCTACTAATTACTCTCTTTTGCTTAGGTTTTGGGTCAAAATGCGTTAAGGTATTCCCGAAAACTGACTCAAGGTGCTTACTTTCAGGTATTGGTCAAAATGAGGCAAAGAAGACAAAACAGGCTCATAAAGGAGCCAAACTTGCATAAGTCCTAAAATTTACAGGAGCATTGTCAGCGCCATTATTATGCTGCAGCGCAAGTTCCTCCACTGCGGTGAATTACAAAGGGCTTCCGCGAACTTGAGGTTCAGAGAGATGAGATTGGACTCAGTTTGGACCGCGTCACAAAAGCGCGGCCGCGAAACCATTGGCGCAGCCGCGGAGGAAATTTCGCTGAGAGCGGGAAGTTGAGAATCAGAGAACTGGCAACCTTGGGCCAAGCATAAAACGCGGTCAACATCCATTTTATGTGGCCGCAAAGCCACCTAAACGCTGAGGCGGTAAGAAGACTGTTGGGAGCGAAATCAATGTTCAAAGAGTCTGCAACTGAGCCAAAATGAAGGAATGTGTCCGCGATCATTTTACGCGGCCGCGAATAAAGATCACGCGGATGCAGTAGCTTTTTTGCTATCCGCGAAATCCAGCCCATGTCACTTCCCTAGTACTTTTTATCAATTGAGAAAACTCTTACAAAAACATTGTACTTAGTTTATTTTCAACAATCAATAACATTAAACTAGAATAGAAACAAAACCCACTCATGGTTAGAAGTGTAATTAAAGACAACGCACATAGCTAGATTAGATAGGAACCCAATTCCCAACCAATTATAACTCCCTGTGGATATCGATCCCGACCTTTCGGGTAAAAGCTACATCGACCCCTCCTCGCCATTATATAGTGGTGTAGGGTTGGAGCCGATCAGCAGGGTCATGAAATACCCTCCCACCACCTGGGAAGAAATACACAGCGCTTACTGTGCCGAGGTGAGAGCAGACGAGGATGACCTGATGGTCCAACTGAATGATTAACACCAGTCCAAATGGAATCGAGGAAGGATCACCAGATTGACAGCCGAAGAGATCACGTAGGTTCATGTCTCAATCATGAAAGGCACCAATCGTACATCAGAATGGCCATCCTACCACCTTCTTGCCAAGCCTAAGGCCCATCCAGACCTCTGACGGGAACCCACCGAAACAAAAGAGGTATGCCTCCACTTTTGTCTGCTCACAATTTTTGTGTCTCTCCTTCAGAAATAGTGTACGCCCTAGAGAAGCTCGGCCCTAAGGTGAAATGGTCGCAAAATATGAAGTCCAGTCGAAACTCCAGAAAGTCGAAAGCCCTCTGGGAGTTCCATCAGGAACGGGTCTATAAGACCGAGGATTGCATAGCCCTATGGCAAAAGGTAGTGAACATGCTTCACCAAGGACATTTAAGGGAGCCGATGAGCGACCGAGGAAGAGCCAATTTCGCTCGAGGATGAGAACAACACCAAGGCCCCCCAAAGCTTCCCTCCCCCGCCCGCACCATCCAAATGATCATCGGCGGAGGCGATGAAGCAACAATCAACCATATGAAATTCACCACCACCCAAAAATTGAAGTGGTCGATCACCCATGAACGGTATGACGACCTCGAAGAACGTATTATCTTCAATAAGTCGGATACCCACAGTTTGACCTTTTGTCATTTTGACGCTCTTGTCATTACTTTACGAATTTTATATACTGATGTAAAAAGAATCATGGTAGACGAAGGGAGCGGCACGTGTATTATCCACGCTCTTGTCAGGGTAGAATTTTATATTATGTTACTAAATACCTATATTCTCTAGTGAATTGGCAAAATCAAATATCGTACTAAGAAAAGTCACTGCGCGAACTCAGGCCCCCGCTACCACAAATTATGACATAGGCTCGACCACTTGGGCCGACCTTAGGCGGACACCCTTCCAAGGTGCAGTGGAAGTCACCAGCCTAGGCCATGGGTCTTATTGATCTCCCATTCACCCCGTCCAGGTAAGTATGTTTCATTGTTGCTCCTTGTTATAATTTTATACCCCTCATGATCCTCAATTTTATTTGTGTCAGCCGATGAGGGACATTTTTGTATGGGTCAAAATTAGGTCGAGCTTAATGAATGCAAATGGATGAGTCGTGGATGATGTCGAAGCCGAGCACGGCCTAGTGGTGAGGAGCTTGATAACTAGGGATATTGACCTACTATTTACTCTCTTTTTCTTAGGTTTTGGGGCTAAAATGCGTTAAGGTATTCTCGAAAACTAACTCAAGGTGCTTACTTGCAGGTTTTGGATCAAAATGAGGCAAAGAGGCCAAAAAAAACTTAAAAATGATCCAAACTTGCACAAGCCATGACGCCGACAATGCTATTTTAACGCTGTAGTGGAAGCTTGACTGCTGAGGCGAAAATCTGAGGGCGGCCGCGGAAGGAGATTAAGAGACATGGATTTGGGCTTATGTGGAACCGTTGACAGCGAAATAAAAGAGCTATCGCGGCGGAAAATCTTCTAAGAGCGGCAATTAAAGATCAGAGAGCTCACAATCTTGGCCAATCACAAGAACGCTGTCAGCCGCTCAAATTGTGCGGCCGCGTTATTTTCTGCCGCTAAGGCAACCCAAAAGCCGCTGGGAGCGGAAACATAGTTTAGAGAGTTCCCATGAGTTCCAATTGTGAAAAGAGCGCGGTCCACACTTAGAATTGCGCAGCCGTGAAAGTTGATCCACTAGGGCGCCTTTTTTCCACCAATAGCGGAACCTCCGTAAGGGCATTTTTGTCCAATAATTTTGGATGTGTATAAATAGTTCTTTTTCACATTTTTAGGTCATCTTATGTTTTGTAGAGCTCGTGAGAAGCAACCTTTTTCCCTTTTGAGTAATTTTAGAGTAGCTTTAGCTCATAATATTAGATTTTATCTTTGTAGTTAGCATTTATGGCTGTAATTTCATATACTCTTTTGATTTCTACCTTGAATATGAGTAGCTAGACCCAGTAGCTAGGGTTGTGACCCAACCCTAGTGTGGCTATCTAATGTTCTTTAATTTTTGGGCTTCCTTGTTTTTGGGTTAGTGATATTTAGCTTGTTTCATGCTTTATATATTGAATTAGTTATTGCAAACACCGATTCATGCCTTTTTGACTAGGGTTGTTCTTGAGAAAGATGACCCAAGTCTAGGTTAAATAGGCTAACAAGGAATTGGAGTGAATTCAAGAGATTGATAGCCTCAATTAAAGGGTAAAACCTAGAGATAGTACTACCCGACTTAAGCCAATTTCACTTGCACTATGGAAACACCCAATTAGGCTTTAGAAAGTCAATTCACGCAAAGTCACCCAAACTACCGAGGGGTATAGGGTGAGCAATTGAGTGTGAGGTTATATCACGAACCCAGGTACAACAAGTTTGTTCTAAGTTCTAGATCCCGTTAGATACTTGTCTAGGTGTAAGTCACTTCCCTAGTGTCCCTTATAAATTGAGAAAACCCTTACCAAAAATATTATACTTATCTTAATTGTAGTAATAGTTAGTAATACAACTAGAGTAGAATCAAACCAACCTATGATTAGAAGAGTAATTAAAAGCTAGATACATAACTAAGTCGGATAGGAACCCAACTCCAATATACTAATTCCCTGTGGATTTCGATCTCGATCCTATCGGGTGAAAGATACATCGACCCTGCCATTAGATGTGTGGTGTAGGTAGGGACCGATCACTTTTTGGTGTCATTCCCAGGGAGTTAAACGGTGTTGGATACCTATTTGATTAGTTGTGTGTATTGTTTTTCTTTCCTTCTATTTTACTAACTTGTGTGTCTCAATCGCTTTAGGTACAAGTGGCTAATTCTCTTGGAACTATTCCACTGGGGGAGGATGTAGAATATAATGTTGATGATGAGGTGCATCTAGTACCTCAAGCTCAAAGAAGAGGCCGCCGGGCCTGTCGCGCCCCATTTTTCCTCTCCTTTCGGGTAGGTCAGGGTTTTTGACATTATCGGGACAACTCGTTTCCTTTTGGGAAAGGGGTAAGGAATTGAAGAGTCATCACCTAATGAATTAAGGTGCGTTAGGGCACCTACTAAGGGTCATTATAACACAGATTCGAATAACCAGAGATTGGGTAAGGGCTTGAAATTACTTCAAGGGGAAGGTGTTAGGCGCCCCTCAAACTCCACAACTGTGGTTCCCGGCCAAACAAGCTTTGTGAATTTTAAAACATGTAGCACATAAGAAATAAAACACATAGGTAAATAAAAGTTTTTTGAGAAGATTCGTAGCCTAAGAACACATATGTGCTAAAGATTAAAAGATTTAGAACCTAGGCACACATATAAGGTTTTGAAAGAGTTATGATCTAAACACACATATGTAAGGGATAGGGGGTCCTAGGTTGTTTATCCTATAGGATCACATCAGTACAATGCCCAGTAATCACTCCTCAGAAGAGGGGCTACACATTGCATTAGTGCACTGGCTATCATATCCATGTCTACCCTTTCCCACCCCTTAGCGGTTATTAAAGCGAGTGTTGTTTAACGATCTCTACGTGTGCTGTTACCCGTCCCTTCTTAATGGCCCTGGAAGAATTTAGGACCTCTACTTAAAGGTAGTTCTAAACAGACCCCTAAGGTTGAAAGGAGAAAATACTAAGGCGACAGGCAAGAACAAATAGGACTTTAGCAGATAAAACAGAAAGAAGCAATTAAGAGGCTCAGGTTTACCTCCACAAATATTGCATGTAAACAATACGTCTCAAACACAAATAAGAGCAGTATTATTAGACAGGATCCTAAAACATGGTGTCTAGATGAATATCAAAACGGAGAAGATATGATGTTTTATTTTATAAACCCATAAGCAGGAGCCTTAATCAGTTTGCCTACTGATTTTAAGCTTGTTAACCATTAAGCAATAAACATAAAAGAAACAGTGTTCCACTTTTTTAGAAAAAGGTTGGTTACCTAAGGCTTGCCTAGGCGTGGGGGAATGCACAATAGTTACCAGAATTATTAAAACAGTTTAGAAGTTGTTTTACCTAAAGCATGTTGTTCTAAGTGTTGCAAATACACAGGGGTTATTACCAGTTTTACTAACACAGGATAATCATATGTGAGACTGTCTTATGTCAATTTTTCATGCATCAGTAGCTTAGCTAGGCATGACTTGGTGAGATCCTAAAACAGGGTATCTAGTATGAACATTATAAGATGCAGAATTATTTATATGCAAAATTCCTAAAAAAGCATGATTTCTAGATGCACAGAAAGTTACAACATGATTTTAGAATATGCAGTAGCAACAGTTTTCATGTTAATGTTGTTATTTAGCCTAGAAGCAGGATTTCTAAGTGACGAAAATAATGTGATGGTGAAACAGTATACATGAAACTTAAGAGCATGATTTTTAATGCATGACATGCTTAGAATGTGTTGGTCCTAAACATGGCTTCTAATGCGCACATAGAAATGTAAGCCTACGGCTTGGTTTCTACCCCATTGATATCGACAACAGACATGGCTACCCTCCCCTTTTCACTATCAATCCCAATATTCGTTTACAAAAATTATTACAATCCAATGTGAATGAATTACATAAATAGATAAAGAAAAATAAGAAGTTACACTATAGGGAGCCTGAAAACAGGCCCAGATGCTCAGAACCTCAAATGCCCAAATGTTTCATAGCTTTTCTCATATCTGGATGTGTCAGAGTTCCCTAAGGACCTCAAGGGATCCCGAGCAGTGCTCACACCCAGATTTCACAACCATAATTTAGTAAGTGCAGTGTGGAAGAGCCAGCTCTAATGCATCAGAGTTCATAGGGATCTCATAGGGATCCCTAAGCAGTCACACATTAGAGGGGCAGAACTTGAAGACCTAAGAGTAGAGTGAGAGTGCTTGATATAGTTTTGAAAAGGTTTTAGCAAGAAAACAGTGTTAAAAGGGACTTGCTTGAAATAGTTTTGTGAAATAAAAAGGGAGTCATTCAGTAAAACAACTTTTGAAAAAAGAGAGTTATATCATTAAACAACAGCAGATCAAACATAGAGCCAAAACCAAACTCAACAATACTTAAAGAACACAGAACCAAAACAGGAAGAACAAATCTACACACAGGGGTGATGGGGATTGGGGACACATAGAGCACATGTAGTGCACACATAGTTACAGGAGCATGAAAATTATCATAGGGGTTTATGGAATCAACATATCATGAATCTCAGAACCAACACAGGATCAGACAACTTAGGATAGCTAACTGCTTTGCACAAAAAGGTTCATGATGGAAATCAGGGAAAATATAAGTAAGGCATAGTCACACTGGGGTATACTACAAAGGTGGTTCATAAGTAGGCTGATCCTAAGGGGTTGGACATATTCAGAAGCATGCTGATAAAGCAGTAAAGTAGACATATTAGTTGCAGGTTGAACAACAAAACCACAGATAGAAACATATTATAAATATGATAAACTCAAGCAGTAAAAGAAGCATATTGGTTTGGGACTCGAATTGAAATCAGAACATACCAGTAAAGAAGACAATAAACACAAAAGTGAAGGGACAGGAGAGCACAATAGTTAGCCTTAGCTTGCTGCCGGCTAACTCAGAATAATAGTAACACAGAAAGAGAGAGCATAAAACTTTGAGTGTGAGAGATAGAGCTTGAAATAGTATGTTCGTGTGTCCTGAGTTAATGAAAGAGAAATGTATATATAGTAGTTTGAAACTAGGTAGAATAAGGTAAGAATCACAATTAGGCAGTAAATTATGGAACTCAGAACCAATTAGAGTAAAATCAGTGCAAGTACTCCATTGATTAAGGGAGTTAACTTCAAACGGTAAGAACAAGTAACAAATAAGGAAAGAAATCAATGTGTAGTTGTGGCATAATAGATAAGGAAACAATTCAAACAGTGCAAGTACAGAACAGGTAATTAGGACTATGTACATAAGGTTCTAATTAAGGAAATATCATAAGAATCAATTAACAGTGTAGTCACTGTTGATACCCAGTTTTTCCTCAAAACTATTTTTAAACTTGCATATATACCTTCAAAAATCAAGTTTCATAACAATTGGTATTTTTCCATAATTTTCTCATTTTTTTATTAATTTATTTATAATTTATCCAATATTTTTATCTCTAATAAATAATTATATCTTGCATTACAAATGATTTCAAAGACATTTCTTGACCTAATACATTATTTTGGTTTTTTAAGATCAAATTATTTCACAACTGGTCAAATTGGCACTTTTGGCTATAATTGCAATAATTTTGCAATTATAGCCTAACCATATGTTTTATGCTATTACTATCCAATGATTGGTCATTTATATTTTTAAATCCTAATTAACCATTTTTTTATTTAAGTTCTTAATCATCAATTTCATTTTTTCAGTTATTAGTTACTTTTAATTAATTTTAATTGAGCATTTTAACATTTTAATTGAGTATTTAACAGCTAGCCATTTTTTACTTAAATTCTAGCCTCTAATTAAACCCAAACCCACCTGATTAAATTGGCCCAAACACCGCAGCCCAGATCTAAAATCCTACCCCGCCCAAGCACCTATTAATCTGAACCATTGATTATTTCAAATCAACGGTCCAGATTCGACCTTACCAAATTAAAACCTAAAGACTACCCTCCCCCGTATCATTTTCCCCCTCTCATTTTCTCAGCCGTCTCTCTGAGTTCTCTCCCTTCTCTCTAAGCTCTTTGTCTACTGGGCCCTTGTCCTCCCTTCTCCGGCCACTTCCTCGCCGGAAACCATGGAGGTCTCACCTCCTGCCAGCCCTATGGCTTCATCCTTTGCACTTGTGTCACCGTTTGAGGCTCTCAGGTGAACTAGAGGTGGTTCCACTCATCTCTCCGGTCTCATGTCATTTCTCCTTCCATCTATGGCTGGTCGAGTTAGATCTACCCTTTTACGGCCAAAGACCGGTAATATCTCTGAGTTTTCTTCCTCTTTTCCGGGTTCTTCTTGGAAACCCTAGACTCTGAACCTTCTGATTCTTTAGATCTGTAATAGATCTATGAATATTATGGGGTTTTACATGTTTTCTTCAAAGAAATCTCTTCGTTCTTAAACGATTTCTTCACTTTCAAAACTAGGGTTTCTTAACCCCTTTTCAAAAACGATTCTTCTCCTGATTTTAAGTACTTTCTACTATGTTTGAACAATTCTCTTATGTTTTTCTTGCTATCTGACTTATTATGCTAAAAAGCCCTAATTTTAGGCCGTCTCTAATAATGTGTTCGCTCAATCTTTATGTGTGCTTGTTTCTTATGAAACGATCTGTCCGTCTTGTGATTTTCTTTTTACCCTATCTGCCTTGTTAGTGTTTTTCAGATTCTTGTATATGCTATGTTTATCCCACTTTGATATATACTATGCTCTAGTTTGAATCCCCGACTTTGTGTGATTCTTACTTTACCTATGATTCTTTCTTAACAAATGTTATTCCAGTATTATTCTACTAAAGCTTTATTAATTTTTTTGCTCTATGTCCTTTACTGATTTTGATTTCCTTCAAAACTGGGATATTTCCCTTTGAATGATACTTCTTTGCTAATTTCCGAAATATTTTTTTAGTTTTATGATACTCTCCTTAATTGGTACTGGTTCTATGATTTTGAATCTCATTCGAAACTCTTTTGACTAATGTCCAGAATTAAACTGTATTCTGCCTATTTCTATATGCATAAATATGTTGTCAACTGTTTAATATACATTTTCCTTAATTGTGTATTATGTATTTAGTCCTAATTGCATGCCATATACTTTTACTTCCCCGGTTACGGTAAAAGTCAGTTTATGATTGATTCATTTCCTTGTTTAGCACCGTTTGTGTCCGTTTGAATTGTGACTCCCTAATTAAAGGGAGTCCGGGCATTAACTGATTATGATTGGCATTTTAGCACTTCTTACCTTATTTTTTCTGCCTGTTTTAAACTATAAATACCTCTACTCTCTTCTTAGCATAAGGGACGAACAAAACTGTTCAACTCTCTCTCTCTCTCTCTCTCTCTCTCAACTAAAACTTGCTACTCTCTCTATTCTCTCTTCTATTTGCTACTACTCTAAGTTAGTCGGCTGCAAGCCAAGGCTAACTGTTGTGCATCTCCTAGCTTCTGGTTTGTGTTACTGCTTTCTTCACTTCACTGGTATGTTCTAATTCATATTTCATCTCTCAAACCAACATGTTTCAATTACTGATGCAGTTCGTTGTGTTTCTAATTTGCTTTTAATTACTATTATGTTGTTCAACATGTAACTAGGATCTTCGATTCCATCTAGCCTGTCTTTGTGTACTCCAAATCTCTCTTTATGTGAATCTCCATGTTTATGTTTGATACATTAGAGTAGAGCATCTTCTCCTGTCTTAAACTGGTTGGTACTGCCATGTTAGTTTTATCCTATACCCTGGTTATCCTCTGAACCCTTAGGATATCTGATTGTTTATGCATGCTCCTACCTATTACATGTTCAGTACTTTGCACCTATGTGTCCCTCAAACCCCCTTTTCAATAAGTTATTGGATCATTCTGGGTCCTTTGTGTGATGCTGACTCTGCCTTGGTTCTAAGATTGGTGTTCATGTTCTTTCAAATTATTTTCACCAGTTAAACTTTTGTTATATTTCCATTAAGTCTTTCTTCCAAAACTATTTTCTTACTTAACCTTTTCAAAAATATGAGCACTCCCACTCTACTCTTAGACCCCTTAAGTTCTGCCCCCTCTGTGTGAGCATTGCCTTGGGACCCTTGAGCTCCCTCTGAACTTTGACACATAAAGGCTGGCTATTCCACACTACACTTACACTATCTTGGCTATGAAATCTTGGTGTGAGCACTGCCCGGGATCCCTTGAGATCCTTAGGGAACTCTGACACACTTGGATCATGTGAAAGGTTGTGAATATAATGGCAATAAGGCATTATGGAGATTATGGGCCTATCAGTAGGCTCCCTATAGTATAACTTCTTCTTTTCATTATTCAATTATGTAATTTGTGCAAATACTAGTAATAATTGTTGTAAATAACTCTTTGGGGATGAATAGTGAAAAGGGAGGGGTAAATATGCATGCTATAGCTATTAGAGGGTAGAATCCATGATATTAGGTTTTATTCCTTATTTGCGCAATAGAAACCATGCTTAGGACTCATATGTGCAAGACCATGCATTAGAGACCATGTTCCCTTGGTCTTACACTTACTGTTTTCAGCATTTATTGGCATCTCATTTCGAAAGTCCTGTGCTAAAATGTGCTAATAACCTCTACGCTGCCATGTACATTTAGAGATTCAGTTTAGGATAAACAACACTAATAAACCTGTCATGTTTACATCTCCTGGACCATGTTTAAACAATGCAATACTTGTGCATTTAGAGATCATGTTTAGGCTTCTGATTCTGCATCATTCTACATCTCTGTGCATTAGATACCATGTTTTAGGATTTCGTTTGTACTCGGTTAACAACACCCAGTCTAACTACTGGTGCATGTAAAAGGTATAAAACACTTCACTCGGTTTCTCTAAAACAACTGACAACAATTCTGTGTTCTGAACAACCTAGAACAACATGTGTATGTAATACTTTGCAGCAGCCCCTCTAACAATTCAAATAATTAGTTTACACTGTCCCACATCTAGGAAATCTTAGGTAATCAACCATAAAGGAATAAAACCAGAACTATCCTTTGTGATTAGTGTTCAGCTGTCAGCATGCTTGAAACCAGTAGGCAAGCCTAATTAAGACTTCCTCTCTGAGTTATGCAATAAATCTGTCTTTGTGTTATCACCTAGATACCATGCTTTAGGATTCTGAATTAATATGGACCTTAGTTGTGTATGAGACATGATGTTTATGTGTACTGTGTGTGAAGGAATACTTGAGCCTTTATCTGCCTTCCATACTTTCTCTTTATCTGCAGTCCTACTTGTTTATTATATGTCGCCGTAGCATTTTCACCTTTAAAACCTGAGGGTCTGCCTAGCACCTCCTTTAAGGATATGAGTCCTA